>CM033715.1:7705310-7951236 GCA_019671005.1 Hibiscus mutabilis | reverse complement strand
TCAAGGTTGTATATACCGTGGAAAACTTGTTCACTTGTTGTGAGAACATCATGTGTTTGAAAATTGCCCTCATATTTTCAAAGCATATGACTACATGGAGAACCATAGATGGAACCTTCAACAAAATCCTTCATGGTATGATCAAAAAGCTCAAATTTTTTTTACCATAACAATTTTGCTACAGCAATAGACATGCCTCTGCAATGTAGTCCTTATCGTAGCCTAGTGTCACGGCAAAAAATATGCCATGGCAATGTAGTCCTTTCAAGAACATTCTAATTCCTTAGAAGAAACGTTGCTACCTTCCTTGGCTAGACTTGATGGATCAATTGAAGAGATTCGAGAGCTATCAAAGAAAATGGATGCGAGGATAGCTCAAAGGGATGCAAACCGTGGGGTTGAGAAGATCAATTGAGGAGATCCACATATGCCTTGGATAACATGCACCAACAATCCATTCACTGGGATACTGACGTCCTAGGGCAAGAGGATAAGGAACAATGCGAAGAGAGGTCCCCGATGTGAGGAACAACTAGAAACTCCAAGTCAAGAGGATGCCAATGAGAGAGACTGCCCAACACATGATGGGCCTAAGAAACAAATTGCCTCGGCAATGATTGAGGAGCCCGAATGAGCAATGTCAAAAACACTCGGTGGCCGAGAACAACAATACTACAACAAATTCTGAGGAACCTGATGCCCAGAAGGTTACAACGTTGATGTTGAAGCAAAAATCTGTAGATTGCTCTCATCTACAGTTGCCACGACAATTGCACGACCACATGCAAGATCAACGAGATGATAATACTTTGCCAATGGAATATGAGCATGTAATGGTTGAACCTTTCGAATTCTTTAAATACTCACCTCGTCCATTGCATGTATGTCTTGAGGAACCGATGTTGGTAGATTTGAAGCCATCAAAATCTCTACTGATGGAGATGTTTGAGAGGCCAAAAGAAAAAGGTGTTTGGATTTGTAAAGATTTTTAGAAAATTGGTTTTTCCCTTGACTTACAAAGAAATTTTGGTGACTGATTGCCCGGCAATTGGCTTGAGCAACAATTTCCACGACAACAAAGGCTACATCAAACCATGATAGAAACAAGAATGAGGTAATTGAATGGATATATTTTTTCCTATTAATAAATTTGTGCCTTCAGAATAGTAGCAAGGTGGAGGCATGCATGAACTACAAAGGAACACGAAAGAAAGACACCTCCACCATGGTAACACAAAGGGGAGTAGCTGGGAGCACATTGGCCCAACTCTTTTTGGGCAATATTATCACTCGATGAAGGATGCGGACATACTATAAGAAGTATCAAAAATGACCCTCCTCCAAATTTCTCGAATATGCGAACCTTAGAAGATGCATGAAATATGTTTTCTTTTCTTTTCCACAACAAGAATCACAACCACCATGCTAAGGAAATTCCTGCGACTACTTGCCACGGCAATCGCAATGAGGATGCCCGAAGAACCGCCTCGCAACTACCTCAGCAAACGGCAATAAAACTGGCAATGCTCAGAAACAACAATGGCTATTCGATGCCCATGCAAGTGAACCAGCCGGCAAACATGGATCAAATCAAAGCAATGAATTCACGCTGCATGAATCACAAGCATTCAACCACCGACCGGCGAAAATATGAATCAAACGCAAACGAAACTTATCACCGAGGTGACGACCTCTCCGACTAACTCATTTCATTTAGTTTTTTTAAATTTTGTTTTACTTTTACATGCATTGAGGACAATGCTTCTCTCAAGTTTGGGGGTGTTGGTTTCTAGTTAGTTTCATGTTTAGTTGCATTTATCTTTAGCAATCACATATAGGTTGCATATGTTACTTGCCATGCCTTTGATTGGATTTAATTGCTTAAGACTTGTTTAATATCCAACGATGAATTTTTGCCACTACACTTAATTGAAAGAACTTTTAATTTTAGGATTGCATGAAAAAAACTTAGAATTTTACTATGACGCTGATTTTTTACACGGTTGTGGCTTGTTGATTGAAAAAAACTTAGTGAACTTAGGTTGCTTAAAATTTGGGTAAATTTAAAATTGAAAATTAAAAGTTAAATTCTTGCTAGAGGTGCCCGAAACCGGCTCTAGTAGTTAATGTACATTAATGAATCGCTAGAGTTGCCCGAAATTGGCTCTAGTGAAAATAAAAATAAATGCCCCGGTAATTAAATTTATAAAAGCCTATTGTTCACATAGAATCTTGAAAATCAACTTGTACACAACTACGCACACACATTGTCACGAGCATTATAGTTTGATTCTAGGTATTTTTGTGCTATCCAAAAAATTAAAAGGTGATCATACTTTGTGATCATAAGTTGTGGTCCAATTCAAGTTTGAAGGTTTTGATTCATGCACTAATTCATGTTTCTTTCCACCGCTGAGCTTGATTACATAACTTGGTGATTTTTATGGAAAAAGATGCTGCTTTGGTGTGTTTTTTGTGTGTGCGAGAATCACTTGCCAAAGCAAGGTTGGAACCAGTTGCCAAGGCAATGTATGAAGGAGATGCCGAGCTAGTTGCCGTGGCAATGCATGAAGAAGATGCCGAGCTAGTTGCCAAATTGTCGATAAGGGATAAGATGATATGGAAGTCGAAATTGATGACTAGATAAGCCCAAGATGACATAGAGCAAAGTTAAATTCCAAAGGAGTTTGATTTCCATGAAGAGGTCAAAGAGAAATTAAATATAAAGAAGATAGTAGAAGATCTAGAAGGAATTTAAATATAATAAAGAATTATATTCTTTAAAGTATTTAATTCCAACTTAACTTCCTCCTCAAGAAGGACTTTGACCTAGCCATCTCCTATTTAAAGGAGACCAAGACGTCAAACTCAAGGGAGAGAGCAAGGGGAGAGAGTTCGATTGGGAGAAAGCTTGGAGAGAATTCGATTGAAAGAGAGTTCAACTAGGGGCTGATCGATTTCTTCATCTTCTTCTTCTTTGCTTCCATTAGATTCATGGTTTGGGGATTATTCTTTGTATATCTTTTGAACCCAACCATGAACTAACTTGATTGGTTGGGGTTATTGTGTTTTTGTGGTTGTGAGAAACAATTGAATTTTGTTTAGGTAATAAGAGTTTGCACTTTCAATTCAAGGTTTACTCATTCTTGGTTTTTATTCTTGTTTATGAGTGAATTGGGAGAAGATCTCGTAATTCTATCTATTTATCTAATATCGGGAGAGTTAGATTTAAGAAACGAATGAATATGGTTTTTATTCAATCTATTGATGATGAAGATTAATCCGCTTAGGAATAAGTTTAGGATTTCAACGCTAAGAGGAGCACAAGATTGGTTGTTGTCCACCCTGATTCACGCAGGATGTATTATCAAGGCATGCACAATTAGCTAGAGTTTCACTTAGGGATAAGAAGAAACCATTGAAGAACACTTTGCCAACCTTGAAGTTGCTACCTAGTCGCTTCAAACACTTGCCCAGCCAGTTGCCCGAGCAACCATCTCTACTAGTTGCCAAGGCAATCCAACCGCATAAGTTGCCACCACAAACCGAGTTGCTTTGCACTCTTTTACCAAGACAATCCATTCGGTATCACACCTCAACTCACGATAACCCGCCTACTCTCCTCATTTGTTTCCATCTTTATTTTATTTACTTGCTCTTTTACTTTACTCGTTAAAATAAACTCTTACTATCAATTGTGTTTTTACTTTTACAAAGTGGTGTATGACCAGGGCGAGACCAACTACATCGAATATCTCTTTGATCCAAATCGAACGAACCTTGCAAAGACTCATACAAAGTTTAAGAGTAGCAATGGCTAATCAAGACGGCAATATGAACTAGGATGTTCCAGCAAGAGGAGGAGTGATTCTTGCACGAAACAGAACTATTCGAGACTATCTAGAGGAAGATCTTGAAGGACTTAATCCAGGAGTTGTCACACCTGAAATTGAAACTGACCACTTTGAGTTGAAACCGGTGATGTTCAATATGATCAACAAAATTGGTCAATTTGGCGGCTCAGCAACTGAAGATGCATGACAACATCTTAAATCTTTCCTCGAGATTTGCAATTCATTCAAAATCACCCCAGATGTTTTACGGCTAAGATTATTCCCCTATTCACTAAGGGATAGGGCGAAAACATGGTTGAATAGTATTCCTGTCAGATCAATAGGATCTTGGACCGATCTTTTTCGTGATTTCCTTGCTCGATTTAATCCTACAAACTTGACTGATAAGCTTCGTAACGAAATTACTTCTTTTCGGCAGGCAGATGATGAATCCATGTACGAGGCTGGGAGCGATATAGAGAACTTCTACACAAATGCCCCTTACACGGATTCCCAATATGGACACAAGTGACAATGTTTTACAATGCTGTAAATACACCAACAAGGATGATGCTAGATTCCTCGCAAACGACATACTCCTAGATAAGTCACCGGAAGAAGCAATGCAAATTCTGAACAGGCTTGCCAAGAATGATTATCGCTTCCCATTTGCTAGAAGAGGAGGAGTTAGACGCCAAGCCACAATACATAAACTCGGGATCATCAGATTCAATTTCGCACAATTGGCCACTCTAACCAAGATGGTCCGAACATGCATAAACAAAACAACACACGGGAGGTCAAGGTAGTAGATTCCTTTTGTGAGTTATGTGGTGGTAACCATAATTTTTCTAAATGTATGCAGAATCTGGAGTCTAACTTTTATGTGGGGAATTACAATCGGAATAACAATGTGATGTCCAACACATATAATCCAGCTTGGAAGAAGCACCCAAATATTTTATGGAATAATCCCAACAATGCTCGAAACCAGAAAAATCAGAATACAAGCATCGGATTCTAGTAGAATATGCCACAACAACAACCGACAACATATAGTTCTTTGGAAAATTCTCTCAATGCTTTCATGTTAAAAACTAAATCTTATATGGCTGAGAATAGTAACTTCATGAAAAGAACTGATGCTTTTATTAACAAGACCGAGATGAGATTGCAAAACCAAGAGGCGGCAATCAAATCATTAGAAACTCAAGTCGAACAATTTGCTCAAAACCTAAATACTAGACTGCAATGAGGTTTACCCAGAGATACTGAAGTCGCAAGAGGAACTGGCCACGAGCAATGTAAGGCGATCACCACTAGAGGTGGCCGACAACTTAAAGAGGCTCAAGCTCGCTCATAAAACAAAACTCCACAAAAAGAACAAGATGAACTTAGTGGCAAAGCCTCAGATGCTGAACTAGGAAATGACACGGCAACCCTAGTTGACGATGCCGCGGCAACCAAAGATAAACATGCCACGACAACCAACGATAAGCATGCCGCGACAACCAGCGATAAGTATTCCACGGAAACCCCAATTGACGATGCCTCAACAACTACAGTTGCCCCGGCAATTCCATCAATCATATTCTAGACCAATGAAAGGATTGAAGATATCCGACTTCCACCACCATTCCCACAAAGATTGAAGCAACAAAAACAAGAATATCAATTCAAGAAGTTTCTTGACATCCTAAAGCAAGTCCACATCAATTTGTCGTTGGTTGAGGCAATTCAACAAATGCCGAACTATGCCAAGTTTCTTAAAGACATTGTGTCTAAAAGAACAAGGCTAGGAGAGTTTGAAATAGTTGCTGCAACAGAGGGATGCATGGCCATGTTGCACAATCGCATGCCACCCAAGTTGAAAGATCCTGAAAGTTTCACAATACCATGTTCCATCGGAAACCACTAAGTCGGGAAAGCATTATGTGACCTTGGAGCAAGCATAAACTTGATGCCTAAATCGGTTTTCTAGAAACTAGGAATCGGAAACGCAAGACCTACAAATGATTATGCTACAGACTAGCCGACAGATCCTATGTGCATCCGGAGGGAAAAATTGAAGACATACTTGTAAAAGTTGATAAATTTATTTTTCCTAGTGACTTTATTATTTTGGATTGTGAAGCAGATGAGCATGCACCTATCATTCTTGGGAGACCTTTCCTAACAACAGGGAGAACCTTGATCGATGTTGAAAAGGAGAACTCACAATGAGGGTGAGTGACCAGCAAGTTAAACTGAATGTGTTCCAAACACTAAGGCATGCTGATGATCCGAAAGAATGCCAACTTCTTCATGCCACGGTAGAGTTTGACTTTGACGAGGAATTTAGTTGCCTCGGCAACTACATTACCGATTTAGAGAAACTCGAGGAGTAAGAAGAACCGATCGATGAAGAACAACAAGAAGAGGCAAATTGGTTAGTCAATCGACCATGTACATACTTTGAACCACCGGATTACTCAAGTAAGAAAGGTAAACTCGAAAAGTCCTCCATTGAACAACCATCGATTCTTTAGTTGAAAAAATTGCCAGGGCAACTAAAATATACTTACTTGGGAACCGATAATACATTACCCGTAATTATTTCTCTAAGTTACAGCTGAAAGGGAAAAGAAGCTGATCAACATGCTGATGCTACACAAGAAGGCAATAGGGTGGACAATTGGCGACTTGAAGGGAATTAGCTTTGGCAAAGGTGTGCATGCATCGATTTTGTTGGAAGATGATCACAAACCTTCGATTGAGGCCCATAGGAGACTGAATCATGTCATGAAAGGGGTTGTTATGAAATAAATCATCAAGTGGCTTGACGCCGACATCATATACCCTATCTCCGATAGTACATAGGTAAGTCCGTACAATGTGTACCGAAAAAGGGAGGTATAACGGTGGTAAGTAATGAAAATAATAAACTCATTCCAACTAGGACTATGACCGGTTGGAGGTTTTGTATGGATTACCAAAGCTAAACAAAGCAACTAGGAAAGATCACTTCCCATTACCCTTTATTGATCAAATGCTTGACCGCCTTGCGGTAAACCCTTTTATTGTTTTCTTGATGGTTATTCAAAGTTACAATCAAATTGCCATAGCACCAAAAGATCAAGAAAAACAACCTTCACATGCCCATACGATACTTATGCTTTCCGAAGAATGTCGTTCAGATTGTGTGATGCCCGACACCTTCCAAAGATGCATGATGGTACTCTTTTTCGGACATGGTCGAAGACTTCTTAAAATCTTCATGGACGATTTTTTCAGATTTGGTAATGACTTCGACATTTGCCTCGGCAATTTAGAGAAGATGTTGGCAAGATGTGAAGAATCTGATCTATTCCTTAACTAGGAGAAGTGCCATTTTATGGTAGATGAAGGAATTGTGCTCGGCCACAAGATTTCATCCAAGGGAATCGAAGTAGACAAAGCCAAGGTGGACGTGATAGAGAGATTACCCTCACCAAGTTCGGTTAAAAGAATCTGAAGCTTTCTTGGACATCCAGGTTTTTACAGGAGGTTCATTCATAATTTTTCTAAGATTACTAAACCCTTGTGCAATTTTCTTGAACATGATAAAATCTTCAACTTTGATGAATCTTGCACCCAAGCATTCGAAACTCTAAAGGAAAAACTTGCCTCGGCACCCATTTTCGTTCCACCTGATTGGACGCTACATTTTGAGCTCATGTGTGATACGAGTAATTTCGTGGTAGGAGTAGTCCTAGGCCAACACACATGTAAGATTTTTCATGTGATATACTACGCTAGTAAGACTCCCAATAGCGCCCAAGTGAATTAAACAACAATGGAGAAAGAGTTACTAGCAGTAGTTTTTGCATTTGACAAGTTCCAATCCTATTTGATTGGTACAAAGGTGATTGTTCATATGGACCATTCGACAATTAAGTATCTATTTGCTAAAAAGGATGCCAAACCTCGTTTGATTTGTTGGATATTGCTTTTACAAGAGTTTGACATTGAAATTAAGGACAAGAAAGGAACATAAAATCAAGTTGCCGATCACTTATTACGCTTAGAACGCAATAAGAAGGAGGACACAAATTTAGAGATATACGATGCATTCCTGGATGAGAAACTGTTAGTTGCCTCGACAACCCCTGATGCCTCGGCAATCATCGTTGCGCATGCCTCGGCAACCCTCGACGCATTGGCAACTCTAGAAGTGCATGCCTTGGCAACCCCTGATGCGTATATCTCGGTAACCCTTGATGCCTCGGCAACTCCAGACGCGTATGCCTCGACAACCACTGATGTGCATGCCTCAGCAAACCTTGACACCTAGGCAAATCTAGACGCGCATACCTCGGCAACCACTGATGTGTATGCCTCGGTACACCTTGACACCTCGGCGACTCTAGACGCGCACGCCTCGACAACCACGGAAGCAGTTGCCACGGCAACACATGCCTCAACAATACCCTGGTACGCTGATTTAGTTAATTTTCTTGTTTGTGGTATTTTACCTTATGGCCTTACTCATCAAGGAAAGAAGCAATTCTGCCATGATGCTAAGCATTATTTCTAGGACGAGCCTCTTTTGTTTAAACAATGTACACATCAGATTATACTCTGATGTGTTCCTGAAGATGAGCAGTAGAATGTACTCCGGCAATGCCATTCTTCACCCTATGGAGGACATTTTGAAGGAACACGTACCGCGGCCAAAGTTTTGCAATCCGGTTTGTTTTGGCCAACAGTGTACAAAGATGCCCAAGAGTTTTACAAGCAATGTGATTGTTGCCAGAGGACGTGCAATATCTCTAGACGACATGAGATGCCGCTCCAAAATATCTTTGAGGTGGAATTGTTCGATGTATGGGGGATTGATTTTATGGGACCTTTCCCATCTTCATTCGGGAACCTCTACATTCTATTTGTCGTCGACTACGTGTCTAAATAGGTTGAGGCAGCTGCAGCAACGATTCCAAGACTGTGCAACGATTCTTGCAGAAAAATATATTTACACGATTTGGGATACCGAGAGCAATTATCAGTGATGAAGGTAAGCACTTTGACAACAGACTTATTGCTAAGATGCTGCAACGCTTCAAGTGTCACATAAAATTACCACAAAGATATCATCCACAAACTAATGGGCAAGAAGAAATTTCTAACCGGGAATTGAAGAATATCCTCGAGAAGGTTGTCAATCCTTCCCGAAAAGATTGGTTTACAAGACTAGATGAAACATTTTGGGCTTACCGAACCGCATTCAAAACACCTCTAGGAATGTCCCCGTTTTGCCTCGTCTATGGCAAGACTTGCCACTTATCGGTAGAAATCAAACATAAAGCATATTGGGCAATCAAGACCGTGAATATGGATTGGGAGAGTGCCAGACAAAAGCGTTTACTAGATCTCAATGAGATAGAAGAATTTCGTGCACTCGCCTATGACAATGCACAAATCTACAAGGAGAAAACAAAGCAATGGCATGACAAGAAACTATTGTCGCGACAATTCATGCCAGGTGTAATCACTCATTTTTACTCGTAAATATATTAATATTGCATGTATATTTATTATATGAATGTTACTAATATAAGGTGGTGTGTGCATGTATAAGCTATGTATACGTATTAAGGGTGTGTGTATGTCGCGTATGTATCTAGAGTATGAGCGTATTTTATTAATATATAGATGTTATGTTAATTATATATATGATTATACGTATACTAGAATATTATATTAATTAATGATTGTATCATATAAGTATATATTTTCGTATATACATGTATTGCTGTTATAATTATACTATTATTGGGCTGGTAAAATGAAAAATTAAATATATATTAAACCCAAATAAACATGAAGTCCAAGTCCAATTACAAGTCCAATTACAAGGCCCGCTTTGGCCCAAATCAATCCTATCTAATTACAATGTGTAGGGATCAGGGGCCGTTGGATCAAGATCCGATCCAACGCCCACGATGCAATGGAAGTCAAAAATATCTCGCCAGCGCGTGTTCCACACGTATGGACCGCTCGAGTGCCACGCGCGCGTGGGTCCACGCGCGACGCTTTAATATCCCACGCCGCGTAAGATCCACACGCTCGACTCCTCGATCGCGAGCTCCACGTGGCGAAATCTGCCCGCCTCATCAAATCGAGGCTTCATCCAGCCGATCGTTCTTCAAGCCATCTCGACCGCTAGATCGATCCGATCTAACGGCCGAAAACGCTGTCGTCGCCGCGAGAATGACCACACCGCCACCGCGCCGATATTCAGTCCCCGTGTTCAGATTATGCCAAAGACAACAAGCAAGATGTCAGTTCAGACTTGAAAAAAAGAAGATGCAACTTGCAACCAAAAAACAGAAGGCAGTAATATATATGAAACGCGGCTTTTGTAACGGGGAGATTAGCAAAAAAGGGATTAGCGAAAAAAAAAGAGAGAACAAGGGTAGTAACACAAAAAACAGAGATCTTGTAATACAAAAAAACCTGAAAGTTGTAAACATCGAAGATAATCAAAAGGCAGTCCAGTGGTAAATTTTTGTCTCTTTTTTTCTTACCTGTTTTCTTTACATGCATATACGAAAGATTAACAAAAAAAAAATAGAAATAAAAGAGGAGAGTAGTCTTACCGAGTCGTTTGTGGGTCTTCCCTTCCTTTGTGACAAGCCTTTCGGCTTCTACAAGCCGATCTGTGAATCAAGGGAGGGAAGACCCTTTGTGGTTTTGTTTTGGTCTAAAAAAATATTTTTGGTTCGTATTTCCTAGATCTAGGGTGAAAAGGGGGTATCCTCCAATCCAACCACGGATTCATGTTGAGGATGAAGTAGTGGTCATTTTGGTGTCTTTTGAGGCTCACTCGCGCGGAGAGAATACGGGTCGGAGAATACGGGCGGATTCCGGATTCTGGGGTATTGTAAGAACAAAGAGAGAAAAAGATGAACCTAAGCTATTCAAAACTGAAAATGAAACAAATGGCCAAAAATTTGATTTCGCCTTAAATGGGGGATTTTATAGTTGTTTTTATTTTGCTAAATGGGTAAATTACACACTTAATCCCACCGCGTTTTCAATATTTTCATTTTTGTCTTGCCGCATGGTATAATCACAATCCCAGTCCCCCGATTTTTCAAAAGGTCACAATTTAGTCCCTAAATTACACCGAATCGGTTTACAATGGTAAAATTACGCCTTTAACCATCCCGCGTTTTTGAATTTTTCACTTTGGGTCCGCCTTGGTCTAATTACAATTCGTCCTTTTAGGTTTTGTTTGTTTCGCAATTTCGTCCCAAATCACATATTATTGTTCTTTAATTTCTACCACCGACTTTTGTTTTTCTTTCATTTCACCTATTTTCTTTGTAAATATTATTGTTCGTATTATAATCGTATATGTTGATATTATTTTATTTCTTGTCCCTCTCGATATGACTCGTATTTTATGTTTGCATATATATGTGTTAAGTATGATATTCATGTTTTTTTATCCGATTATTCGTATTAAAGCATGTTATGTTCTAGTTAATTAAGTAAAAAGTATGTTTTGCATTTTTGTACGTATTGCACGCTTCCTTGGCTTTTAGGTTACGTGTTAATGTGTTTTCTTTCACGTATAATATATTGTTCATATATGTTAAAATATATTTTATTAATAGCATGTATATTTTTAATATTTGTTCGCCTACATATAACTTAATTATTCCCTGTATTGTTGTTCTAATTTGTTAAAGTTTTTTTATTTATCATTTAGAATAATATATATTATGCATGTTTTAATCTAGTATATCATTTATTAGATTAGTATTTTATTATGTGAATATTCACCGCCTTCAAGTTATCTGTTATATTTTATATTTTCGCCACTAAGATTGCATATGATTTATAAATTGTCAATGCGGTGTCCTTTTATCCGAACATAAACGGGGCCAGATCAAAGCGTAGTGATAGTGGTTGGGCGCTTATTCTCGATAACGGGACCCTTAAAATATATTCGCAATTATGATCGAATTTTAAAATAACCGCTACTCTAATCCGAAAATCCAATATTAATAAAGCGGTAATTATCAAAGTACCAATTTTTTGGGCGGTGTGGGGTGCTAATCCTTCCCCCATCCGTAATGCACTCCCGAACCCCGCGCTTTTTGAATCTCTGGTTTTATGGTGTCCGCCCTACCTAAGTGGTTTGGCGACTCCATTTTTTATGAGGTTTTTTAAAACCCCACGAATAAATATTTTATATCCAAACACCTTTCAAAAACATCCTTCAAAAAAGCCATATTTTTATTTTAGCGAAAAAGGGACATCGCTATGATGATGGCGACTCATTGGGGATATTTTTTGTTTTTTTTTGAAAAAAAAAAATGAGAGTCAAGCTTTTAAAATAATTACCGCTTTACTAATATTGGAAATTTCGGATTAAAGTGACTATTAAATTAACATTCGGTCATAATTGCGCGTTTATTTTAACGCATTTAAAATATGGCATATAAACCCGCTTTTTTAAGTGGGGAAAACGCTAATGCTTTCGTGGAGATATCGTTCTCCGTATGGGCCTAGCAAGTACCTTCGGGGCTCGAGTACCTTATGCTTTCGTAAGGATATCGCCTTCGACGGGCATAAGCGAATGGGTCCCCCAATTGAACCCGCTGAAAGGAGCCTATAATGGGTGATGATCGGGGCCTTGCTACCCTTAGTAGGGGACAGCAAGGACAATTCGGTACCTCCTAGCACCAACACTGCATGTAGAGAACATAGAAACCTACCCCCTTTAGAGCCATGCGGATAACCTTAGGTTTTAGGCGGGATAAATAGGGTTGTTTTGTGTGTTTATTCTGCTTAATTTTGTCATTTTATTTATATATTTATCAATTTTATCTGCACTCGACTTGTTTTCTTTTCACTTTTTGTTCTTTTTCTCATACATCATTTCATTTGCATCGCATAAAGGTACTGGATCAAGTGGTTTGCCTGATCGTAAAGTCTTTCACCATGGAAAAAAGGTGTCTTAGGAAAGAAGAGATTAATTTATCACCGACATTGGTCAAGTCAATCGAAAATCCAAGGAGACAGTTTCCCAAACGAACGCATAATAGCAGGATATACACTTATGTGAGTCTTCAAATGTAACGACTTGTGGGATCTCCAAAGCATTTGGGAAAGATGGGACCAAGACTACAAGACTTGTTCTCGCAATAGTTATGGCGACATCGCACACCGTTATATGTTCGGATTAACCAGCCCCTACTCCGAGCTATAGTCCGCCTGAATCCGCTTTTTGTCGCTTCACCTCCAATGGGCAGGACATGATGCCTACGGTAGAAGAGTACACCGCTGTACTTAACCAGAAAAATATCCAGGAAGATTGGATCTACGCGAAGCCTCCAAGGAATCAGAATTACACTGCTAAACTTAAAACCTTTGTGGGAATGAGTGACGATTGGGTTAGTGGCCTCCTTCAAATCCGAGGAGATAATACAGCCTTTGCATGGGAGAGTATTCGGGACATCATATCAACACATCCGCATTTAGGCAAAGAAAATGGACTTATTCGCTTTAGGAATATATGGCTTGGTGATCTTTCCAGTAGTACTGGAACATTGACATAGCCATTCGGATTTGTTTGAGCGGGTGAAACGGAAAGCAAACCCGGTACCAGCAATCTTGGTCGAGACTTTCATTTCCTTAAACGCTAGCCGGAAACATGAAGAAGGACGTTTTTGAGGCTGCGCACAGCTATTACAAGTATGGATCCAGAGTCACATGTGGAAGACGCCGACGCGGGTCCCGCCGGGATATCCTTCCAAGGTTTTTCGCTTTACGAGAATACTTAGCAAAGGAATGGTGAGAAGATTTGAAAACAAAAATGTGGACCAGCTTTCTTCAGAACATTCAAGATGAAGACATAGCATGGAGGGTCCCATGGCTCGGTAAAGTTAATTATTTTCTATACAGATTGTGGTGACTTCAACCGGGCCGATGATGTTGGGATTGCATGGAGGGATCGCTTGTGCTCCACTTTTTAGTGTCTCGGCAGTTCGGATCACGACGTTCATTCCCAATACCGCCGGATTAAGCCAAACTGAATTTCTTTTCAAAGGAGAGTTCAAAGGAAAAATACAGACCATCATGAGGGCTCGGATCATTGTTATCGGATCGGGGTGGAAGGAGATACCGAGCACATGACTACCCCAGTTATGATCTTTGGAGACGCTTTGAGGTTAATAATGTGATTCCCGAATCTGATCAAGGACCAACAAAGTCACTCAAGAGCTTACAAGGGTGGTACCGTCCAAGTCGATATCTTAAGGAGTGAACTCGAGGAAGTTAAAAAGAAAATGGACATCCAATGTACCTAACATGTGAGCGAGCTCTATAAAGCAAGCTTAGAAGTTGACGAGCGGGATGGGATCATTAGGCAAATCAAGAAATTAAATGCAGATTTGAGTGACAAGAATACTTTATCAAAAAGATGCCCTCCTATTACAGAAAAAAAATACAAAAGGCCGGTCGAGTCGGTTCATAGCTGTGGAAAGAGAAAGAATGAACGGCATCCGCTTTGGTGGAAGAAGAACGAAAATTAACAAAAGAGCGATCGAGAAAGAGATTGAAAGCTACCGCTTGGCTATGGAGGAAGAAAAACGGTCCGCCAAGAAGGCCATTGATCAAGAGAAAGAAAGATTCGCACAAGAAATCAGCAAGGAAAACAGTGTTCATCATGAAAGAGAAAGTGTCGCCGCATGGAAAAGAAAATCCGTAAATAGTCAAAATAGACTGTTAGAGATGCAAAACTGTGCGATGACACTGTTCAAAAAATTGGGGCAAAGCCAAAGTCAAAATGATGAATTAAAAGGAAAGATGGCGGAAGTCGAACACTCACTTCAATGTATCGCCGCAGAAAATAACTTCGCGAGCTGCAAGAAAGAGAACGCGCTGTGGATGTGTTACAAGCACGAATCGGGTCCTCAAGCAAATCGTGGAGGATTACAAGGAAAGAATTAATGTATTCGAGGAGGCTGCAGCCGGAGGAGACACCTATTGGCGTAAGAGATTACGCGACGCTGCTCGAATGGTACAGATGTAGACCAAGATTACGCAAACCTAATGGTGGACATACAACGGGTCGCCAGACATGTAAATGATTTAGCTGTCGAGGTTGAGACACTCCGACCTTTATAGCCCCGGAATGGAAGAAGCTCCTAGGTTCCTCAAGCTGCTCAAGGCAATTGGAAAGTTAGGAGATAGAGCTAGAATCTATCTATAGGACTCGTGTTATAATTAGATCTTTTGTACTAGGGATCTTTACTTTGTAACACGAATTTTGTTGTAATCATGACCCTTTAATTCCCGTGGAAGTAATTCAAAAGGGTGATTACCAAATGAATCAATACCTTGTCTCGCATGCATTCTTGCATTTGCATCATAACATTTGCATCATTGTACATGCATTTATTTTTTTTTAAACATATTAACAATAATATGAATATTGTGGCATTGTATGTAGTTAACCCAATCAATCATTCATCACCTATACTTTACCCGCTACAAAGAAAGCTCATGGAAGAAAGAATAATCAGTCTAGAAAGAGGGCAAAGAGAGCTCGAGTCAAGGCTTGAAGAGGCCCGAGAAGCCTTAGTGATCGGATTACAAAATACAAACATCTATAGTTTCGACATAACCGCATTGCTGGCAAAAAGTCTTGGAAAACGAGTAGAAGGAGAAAATGTTCCAGACTGTAAGGTACCCGGCTCACTTCAAGGTTCAACCAACTGCACTAAACCAAGCTAGAAAGGTGTACATTGACCTGCGCAGAATGTCTTCCAGCTTTCAAATAGGGGCTCTGAGACTCAACCCCTCGATCTCAAGCATTTTATGAAGAAAAAGTGCGGACCTAAACATGGTCGAAAGGATCGGGAGCGAGGTAGAAAAGAAGTGGGAAGAAAGATTTCGCCTCATGGAAGAAAAAAATTTAAAGCGTTACAATCAAATGAAGAATCGAGAAACGACGCTAGTGACCTAAGTCCGTGTCCGATCTTGTCTTGCCGCCAAAATTCAAAACGCCGTAGTTTGATAAATATGACGGAACCACATGTCCTTCTCGCACACATAACGATGTATTGTAGAAAAATGGCGGCTTACCATAAAGATGAAAAGTCATGATCCATTGTTTCCGGATAGTCTAACTGAGCGGCGTTACGTTGGTATACTCGATTAAGCAAAGCAAATGTCAAGACATGGAAAGATTTCTCTCAAGCATTTTCCGAGCAATACAAACATAAATGTATATGATCCCTAGCGTAATCATGTTAGAAAATATGGGGCAAAAGTCCAATGAAAGCTCGACAATAATATGCCCAGAGGTGGAGAGAAGTGGCCGCCAAATCTAGCCACCTATCCCGAGCATGAAATCACGCCATTATTTGTCAATACTCTGAAAGGGGCACTCTTTGACCGCCTCATTAATAACACAACATAGTGTTTCGCCTACTTAATCAGGACTGAGGAGTCTCTCGAACTGGCAATCAAGAGCGGCAAAATAGATGGTGGGGAAGGGTCTCGAAAGTATAACAAGAGAAATGAAGTAAACACCACCAGCACCTATACCGCCCCAAAGAACTTCACAGTCTCACAGCCACAAGCACCTGTGGGAAAAACACAAAATTCGAATCAAAGAGATGAGAGAGTCACCAGAAAGGATAAAGAGAGGAGAACTTTCACTCCCCTACCTGTTTCATACTCAGAGCTTTATTCTCAGCTGTATGAAGCAGACTTGGTCCGACCATACATCGTTAATCCTGTCAATCCACCCTTCCCGCCTTGGTATAATCCAAGCGCGCATTGCGACTATCACGACGGTACCCCTGGACATCCCACTAAGAACTGTCTTGCCTTCAAAAAGCTTGTACATAACTTAATCGATTCTGGGATATTGAAGTTTGAAGAACCAAGTGTAGCCAACAACCCGCTACCTAATCATGGGAACAGAGGGGTAAACGTCATAGAAGAATGCTTTACCAGGAGGATAAATGATGACGTGTCAAAAGTCAAATCTCCTTTACGGTGGGTATTTCAACAATTATGCACAGCTCGTGTGATCAACAAAGGCATGATAATAAGGCAGAAGGAATGTGGAAAGTATTGCGAATTCCATCAGACTGAAGGGCATGATATCCAAGAATGTGAAGAGTTCAAGAAATTGGTGCAGAAGTTGATGAATGAAAAACAAATTGAATTCTTTGAGGAACCCATGGGGAAGGGATCAGACATACACATGACAGATAGCCCCAAAACTAGATACGGGAAGGATAGACCTTTTATTATCTCTCCCAGGACAGGAAATGCAGGTGTCTCCCAAGGAGAAACCAGCAAGATAAATCCCAAGATCATCATTTCAGCACCATCTCCATTCCCATTCAAAGATATGCGACAAATTCCCTGGAATTATGCTGCGAATGTGACCATGCCAGAAAAATCAGAACACGAACAGGTAAAAGAGCCTACGCTGGAAGACCAACAAAGTTAGAACAATGTGAACGTTGGTGAAGCAGGCCATTTCACAAGGAGCGGCCGATGTTATTCCTCTGAGGCTTTGAGAGCAGCTGAAAAAGATAGGGGGAAGAATACACCAGTTAGCCCTACGCAGATATTTGGAGAAGAACCTCCCCAAAAGATAAATGAACCGGTAACTGAGGCCCAGGCTAAAGAATTTCTAAAGTTCTTGAGGCATAGCGAGTACAGCGTAGTGGAACAACTACGGAAACAACCGGCCACGATCACAGTGCTGGAATTACTCTTGAGTTCAGAGAAGCATCGGGAGACGCTATTGAAAGTGCTGAATCAAACTTTTGTGCCCCAGGACATTTCTGTAACAAACCTGGACATGATAGTAGGGCATATTACTGCCTATAATCATATCACGTTCAGTGATGATGAGATCCCGGAGGGAGGAATGGGGTCTACCAAAGCCCTTAACATCACTACCCACTGCAAAGGGTATGTATTGCCAGGCGTACTGATCGACAACGGGTCAGCATTGAATGTCTTGCCTATGGTAACCCTGCAAAAATTGCCAATAGATGGTTCGCACCTAAAGCCTTGCTACAACTCGGTAAGAGCCTTTGATGGTACTCAAAAAGGAACAATGGGGAAAATTGAGGTGCCCCTATTGATCGGACCAATCGAATATGTGATCGATTTTGTGGTGATGGACATAAAACCATCTTACAGCTGCCTATTGGGAAGACCGTGGATCCACTCCGCAGGAGTTGTCCCATCATCATTGCATCGTAAATTAAAATTTGTAGTTGAAGGCAAATTGGTCACAGAGAAGCGAGCATGAATTTGTTGCTTCCGTGACATCGCACACCCCCTACATTCAAAATGATGAAGATGATCTTTGCGAGAATGCCTGCTCCGAGCATTAGAACTAGTAAATGCCACATTCGCTTTGAGGGGAAGCCGGATCCCCTACCCCAGGTTATCTAATTGTACTAAGATGACCGTCGCAGACACTCTGGGCCGAGGAGCCAAAATAGGAAAAGGGTTGGGGAAGAAATTACAAGGAAACCTGAGACCCAAGAATATGATAACCAAGAAGGATCGTTTCGGGCTGGGTTATCAACCAAGTGTCCAACAGAAGAAAGAGGAATATAAGAGAAAGGAGGAGCAAAGAAAAGCCAGATCTAAATGAGAAGACATTCCGTAGAGGTCGATGTCCTTTCCTAGTTTGAAAGCCACTTTCGTCTCCGGAGGGTTCTACCAGCCAGGTCAAGATATTGGAGAGGCAATGAAGAAAAATGATGAACTTAACCAGGAGGAAATACTCAGTAAATCATTTGAGGGGATGTACATCAACATGATAGCTGAAAAGGACCGAGGTAGCAAAATGTTGACCAACATCCGCCCTTGCCATCCCGGGAAACACTTGATAACCGAGCTGCATTGATCTACCTGTAGTTTTTAGGAATAGATCGAGTAATGCTCGAATCAACCTTTTGTTTTTGCCCATAGACAATGGGGATCTCTTGTATGGGGCACCTATGTTAACTTTTTGATTGAAATGAAAATATCCCCATTTTCTTAAAAATGATCAAAGTCTCATTTATTCCATTCATGCATTCTTCATATTCATTCCCTTCATGTAAAGCCGTCTCTTTCCCAATACACAATTCATTCTCATTTAATGCAGTCTCACATGATTGACGATATGAATGATACCGGATCCGATCCTGGAGTAAATTTCGAATGCCCTGAGGTCTCAGAGGAAATTGAGGGAGGATATGATGAAATAGAAATTGAGGTCCCGAAAGAGTTAAAGAGAATGGTGGACGACGAAGAAAGGCGATTATGCCCCACCAAGAAGAAAAATGTAATTGTCAACTTGGGGATCAAGAAGCGAGAAAAGAAATAAAAATAGGAACGACTATTTCCTCAAAAACCAAGCATGAACCGATAGCCCTACTTCAGAATTCAAGGATGTCTTCCTGGACTTATCAAGATATGCCAGATTGAACACCGACATAGTGATGCACAAATTGCCAACAAAATCGAGAGTGCAAACCAAGACAAAGAAAAACTTCTGGAGAATGAGGCCGAGATGTTGTTAAAAATCCGAGAAGAAGTGAAAAAGCAATTTGATGCTGGATTCTTGGAGGTAGCCAAATACCCCGAATGGGTTGCAAACATTGTACCAGTACCAAAGAAAGACGGGAAAGTTCGCATGTGTGTAGATTATAGGGATCTGAACCGAGCTAGCCCTAAAGACAACTTCCCTTTGCCACATATTGACACTCTGGTTGACAACACCGCAGGACATTCATGGTTTTCCTTCATGGACGGCTTCTCAGGGTACAACCAGATAAAGATGGATCCTAGCGACATGGAGAAAACCACATTCATAACCATGTGGGGCACTTTTTGTTATCAAGTGATGCCGTTTGGGCTAAAGAACGCAGGGGCAACATACCAAACAACAATGGTGACTCTCTTCCATGATATGATGCACAAAGAAATAGAAGTATACGTGGATGATATGATTGCCAAATCCCGAACAGAGGAAGAGCACCTACAGAACTTGAGAAAACTATTCCAAAGACTACGGAAGTACCAACTGAGGCTCAATCCTGCCAAGTGTACCTTCGCCGTTACTTCTGGAAAACTCTTAGGGTTCATGGTAAGCAGAAGAGGGATTGAGATTGATCCGGATAAAGTGAAAGCCATCCAGGACCTTTCACCACCCCGCACGTAAAAGGAAGTCCACAGTTTTCTAGGGAGGTTGAATTATATCTCTCGTTTCATTTCCCAATTAACCAATCAATGCGACCCGGTCTTCAGACTTCTTAGAAAAAATAATCCTGGCGTATGGGATGAAGAATGTCAAAAAGCCCTAGAAAAGATCAAAAGGTACTTGACAAATGCTCCAATTTTAGTCGCACCAGTACCTGGTCGACCACTAATTCTCTACTTAACAGTCTTCGAGAGTTCAATGGGATGTGTACTGGGGCAACACGATGAGTCAAGAAAAAAGGAGCAAGCCATCTATTACCTAAGCAGAAATTCAATGATTGCGAAACACGGTACCCCAAAAGATCTGAAGCTGTGTTGTGCTCTAGTTTGGGCTACCAAGCGGCTCGACAAAGACATGTTATACCATACTACCTGGTTAATATCCAAGCTAGACCCATTAAAGTTCTTAATGGAAGCGCCAACGCTAACGGGAAGGATGGCCCGATGGCGGATGCTCTTATCCGAATTCGACATCGTATATGTTAATCGAAAAGTCAGAAAGGGAGTGCCGTAGCATTTCTGGCTAGTCGTGCTTTCGGATGACTATGAGGCATTGAACTTTAGTTTCCCGCACGAAGACTTGATGTGCATTACAACCGAAGAAGAGATTTGGATGATATGTCATGGAAACTTTACTTGATGGAGCCTCCAACGCCCTCGGACATGGGATAGGGCGGTGCTAATTTCACCCGAGGACGTCTATTATCCTTTCACCAAAGCAGATTAGAATTCTTCTCGCACAAACAATATAGCTGAATACGAAGCTTGCATCATGGGACTGAACTCACCCATCGAAAGAAAGGTTAAGGAACTTCGAGTGTTCGAGATTCGTCCCTAGTCATTTACCAATTGCGCGGGGAGTGGGAAACCGAGAGACCCGAAGTTGGTCAAATATCACGAATGGATCCAAGAGCTCAAAAAGAGTTCGAAAAGGTCAGCTTCAATTACCTACCCCGAAAGAAAATCGGATGGCGGATGCATTGGCAACCTTGGCATCCATGTTTAAAACAAACACCGAGGCGAAATGAAGCCCATTGAGATGCGGACGTTTGAAAAACCTGCTCATTGTTGTAATATACAGGAAGAGATTGACGGAAATCCATGGTACTATGACATCCTGCAATATGTCAAGCTTCAAAAGTATCCGTAAGGGCAAACGACAATGACAGAAAAAGCGCTGTAAAAATGGCAACAAAATATATCCTAGATAGGGAAATCCTATATAGGAGAAGTCATGATCAAACATTGCTTTGAGATGTGTGGATGCCCGAGAGGCGAATGAAATCTTAGCTGAAGTACATGACGGGATCATGGAACGCACGCCAACGGGCTGTCTATAGCCCGGAAAATTATGAGATACGGTTATTTCTGGTTGACCATGGAGGAGATTGCAACGATTACGCCGAAAAAATGCCACAAATGCCAAATTTACGCCGACAAGATTCATGCACCCCATCGCCTCTACACACCATGAATTCTCCATGGCCTTTCGCAAAGATGGGGCATGGACGCCATCGGGCAAATCCATCCGAAAGCCTCCAATGGGCACCGCTTTCATTTTGGTCGCCATAGACTACTTCACTAAATGGGTAGAGGCAGCGTCTTACGCCAATATCACCAGGACTATAGTTTGTAAGTTCTTAAAGAAGGAAATTATTTGTCGATACGGATTGCCGGAGAGGATCATCACCGACAACGCCTAATCTGAACAACAAGATGATGAAGGACGTGTGCACTCAATTCAAGATAACACACCATAATTCCACAATCTATCGTCCTAAAATGAATGGAGCAAAGGAAGCGACAAACAAGAACATAAAGAAGATCATAGCGAAAAACTACGATATACCTACGAGGATTGGCATGAGAAGTTGCCTTTTGCCCTTTTCGCCTATAGGACGTCCATTCGCATATCAACGGGCAACACCCTACTCCTTGGTGTATGGTACCGGCGTAGATTCCCATTGAGGTAGAGATTCCGTCCCTCCGGGTCTTAAACGGCAAAAACTGGAAGAAGCTGAATGGGTGCAGGCGATTCGACCAGCTAAATCTCATTGACGAAAAAGACTAAAGGCCATTTGTCATGGTCAAATGTACCAAAAGCGGATGGTACAAAGCTTAACAACAAAAAGGTGCGCCAAGAGAATTCAAAGAAGGGGATCTGGTACTCAAGAGAATCCTCCATATCCGAAAAGATTCTCGAGGAAAATGGATGCCTAACCGGGAAGGACCGTCGTCATAAAAAGGCCTTCTCGGGAGGAGCCCGATCCTAACAGAAATGGACGGGGGACGAGCTGAAAAATCCCGTAAATTCTGATGTCGTCAAGAAATATTATCTCTAAAAAAAAAAATGGAGAGCTCAGGACGAAAACCCGAAACCGGGCGTCTTGAAGCAAAGGAAGGACTCGAGTTGAAAACCCGCAAAGGGCGGCTCGGGTAAGTTGAAAAGTTGAATATCCGAAGAGAAGGGCATCTTCATGAACATTGTGAAGAGAAGGCTTCAGGCAAAAAAATTCTACACCGGTTGACAGGGTCATGTATCATTCATATCGAAGATAATGAAGGATCTTGTATTTTCATACTTAACTCATGTGTGTCATACCTTTCTTTTCAAGATATCTCGAAGCCCTTAATCGTAATAAAGCCGTGTTTTTGAGCATCCATTCCTGGCCTTCTTGTCAATTTTAGTCAAATAAGATAACATAGGCTTATAATGAAACAAGAGATTTCGGAGCATTACTATGATTTAACCTTGAAAATGCAGGTGATCAAAGAAAACGATGTTAACTCCGCCCTCCAGTTCCCTACATAATGGCTAGGGAAGGTGAGAAGCTTTAAACAACTAGGTAAGATGACCAATGGCACATGTCCTATCTATCCAAGGAAGGCACACGAGATAACAAAAGAGATCTCTTGGGTGAAAACCAGAAGGATACAAAAAAAAGCTCTTTAAAGTGAAAACCCGAAAGGGCGCTTTAAAATTCCAAATCATAATTGGAGAAAAAGAAAGGTTGAGATGGTTGAACCTGACAGTGAGGCGGAGTACCGATGCCTGTAAAAAAGGAGAAAACAGACGTCAAGATCAAATGAGGACCAAAACAAGCCCACCCAGAGATTGACTCTCATGCATCATGAATAGTCAAGCATCACTAGAATTAGGAGCATGTCAATTCATTCATTTGTCATAGCATTTTGTTTTCGTCTCAAACAGGTATCTGCAGATCCAAAGAGACATCGAAGACCGTCATGGTGTGAATCCTAAATGAGAAAACAATGTTTTACATACAAAAGACACATGTTTTCAAGCTCTAGAGAGAGGTTCTATATAGGAAGAATCCTTCTTTCGAGGTTTTTGTGTGAAAGTTCTATATAGGAAGGACCGATGCCTCTCAGGGTGAAGACTCGCAGTTTCTATATAGGAAGGACTCTCAGTCAAAGCAATTCACCCATGACACGCAAGATTATATAGGAAATCCTGCTGTGTCGAAAGCGAAGAGTTCTATATAGGAAGGGCTCCGAGCTTTATTGTCTTAGAGTAAAAGGTTCTATATAGGAAGAACCTGTAGCTCTGAGATTCCGAGACGCCAAAAAGTTCTATATAGGAGGGACTGATGGCTCCAAGGTGAAGACTCACGATTCTATATAGGAAGAACTCCCGGTCAAAGCAATTCACCTATGACACAGGTTATATAGGAAAACCTGTTGTGTCGAAAGCGAAGAGTCTTATATAGGAAAGGCTCCAACTTCATTGTCTTAGAGTGAAAGGTTCTATATAGGAAGAACCTGCAGCTCGAGACTTCGACGCCAAAAGTTCTATATAGGAAGGACTGACGGCTCCAGGATTTGAAGACTAGCAGTTCTATGTAGGAGGAACTCCCAGTCAGAAGAATCCATCAGTGGCGCGAAAGGTTTTATATAGGAGAAACCAGCGTTGAAAGCAAAGAGTTCTATATAGGAAGGACTCCAAGCTTTATTGTCTCAAAGTGAAAGAAATGACTCATAATTCGGGATGTCGAGCGAAAGGGTTCTATGTCGAAAGAGCCTGTAGCTCCAAGATCGGAAGGTGACGAAGCTCTATATAGGAAGAACTTACGAGCCTGAAGATTCAGCCAAGGAAGAGCGGAGATGTCCAAAAGAATTCGTTCTTCCAAAGCTACAAACAGGAAGTCCGATAAAAATGAGAGCGAAGGGTTCTATGTCGAAAGAGCCTGTAGCTCCAAGATCGGAAGGTGACGAAGCTCTATATAGGAAGAACTTACGAGCCCAAGATTCAACCAAGGAAGAGCGGAGATGTCCAAAAGAATTCGTTTTCCAAAGCTACAAACAGGAAGTCTGATAAAAATGAGAGCGAAGGGTTCTATGTCGAAAGAGCTTGTAGCTCCAAGATCGGAAGGTGACGAAGCTCTATATAGGAAGAACTTACGAGCCTGAAGATTCAGTCAAGGAAGAGCGGAAATGTCCAAAAAAAATTCGTTTTTCCAAGGCTACAAACAGGGAAGTCTGATAAAAATGAGTGTTTATGAATCTTTGCTTTGTTTCCCATTCCATGAGAACAAGCAAAGAGGGGCAACTGTAATCACTCATTTTTACTCGTAAATATATTAATATTGCATGTATATTTATTATATGAATGTTACTAATATAAGGTGGTGTGTGCATGTATAAGCTATGTATACGTATTAAGGGTGTGTGTATGTCGCGTATGTATCTAGAGTATGAGCGTATTTGATTAATATATAGATGTTGTGTTAATTATATATATGATTATACGTATACTAGAATATTATATTAATTAATGATTGTATAATATAAGTATATATTTTCGTATATACATGTATTGCTGTTATAATTATACTATTATTGGGCTGGTAAAATGAAAAATTAAATATATATTAAACCCTAATAAACATGAAGTCCAAGTCCAATTACAAGTCCAATTACAAGGCCCGTTTGGCCCAAATCTGAACCTATCTAATTACAATGTGCAGGTAACTGTGGGCCGTTGGATCAAGATCTGATCCAACGGCCACGATGCAATGGAAGTCAAAAATATCTGCCAGGCGCGTGTTCCACACGTATGGACCGTTCGAGTGCCACGCGCGCGTGTGGTCCACGCGCGGACGCTTTAATATCCCACGCGCGCGTAAGATCCACGCGTTCCGACTCCTCGACTGCGGAGCTCCACGTGGCAAAATCTGAAGCCGTCTCATCAAATCGAGGCTTCATCCAGGCCGATCGTTCTTTAAGCCATCTCGACCGTTAGATCAGATCTGATCTAACGGCCGAAAACGCTGCTCCCACCGGCGCGACCACACCGCCACCACCACGCCCGATATTCAGTCCCGCGTTGATTATGCCAAAGACAACAAGCAAGATGTCGGGCCGGACTTGAAAAAAAAGATGCAACTTGCAACCAAAAAAATGCAGAAGCGATAATATATATGAAACGGGGCTTTTGTAACGGGGAGATTAGCAAAAAAAGGATTAGCGAAAAAAAAGAGAGAACAAGGGTAGTAACACAAAAAGCAGAGATCTTGTAATACAAAAAACCTGAAAGTTGTAAACATCGAAGATAATCAAAAGGCGATCCCAAAGGTAAATTTTTGTCTCTTTTTTTTTACTGTTTTTTTTACATGCATATACGAAAGATTAACAAAAAACAGAAATAAAAGAGGAGAGTAGTCTTACTGAAATCGTTGTGGGTCTTCCTTCCTTCTGTGACAAGCCTTTCGGCTTCTACAAGGCGGATCTGTGAATCAAGGGAGGGGAAGACCCATTGTGGTTTTGTTTTGGTCTAAAAAAAATATTTTTGGTTCGTATTTCCTAGATCTAGGGTGAAAAAGGGGGTATCCTCTGAATCCAACCACGGATTCATGTTGAGGATGAAGTAGTGGTCATTTTGGTGTCTTTTGAAGGCTCGCCGGCGCCGGTTAGCGGCGGCCGGCGGCGGAGAATACGGCGGTCGGCCGCCGGATTCTGGGTATTGTAAGAACATGCGAGAGAAAAAGATGAACCTAAGCTATTCGAAAACTGAAAACTGAAACAAATGGCCAAAAATTTGATTTCGGCCTTAAAGGGGGGATTTTATAGTTGTTTTTATTTTGCTAAATGGGTAAATTACACACTTAATCCCACCGCGTTTTCAATATTTTCATTTTTGTCTTGCCGCATGGTATAATCACAGTCCCAGTCCCCCTGATTTTTCAAAAGGTCACAATTTAGTCCCTAAATTACACCGAATCAGTTTCTGAATGGTAAAATTACGCCCTTAACCATCCCGCGTTTTTGAATTTTTCACTTGGGTCCGCCTTGGTCTAATTACAATTACCCTTTTAGGTTTTGTTTGTTTCGCAATTTCGTCCCCAAATCACATATTATTGTTCTTTAATTTCTGCCACTGACTTTTGTTTTTCTTTCATTTCAGTCCTATTTTCTTTGTAAATATTATTGTTCGTATTATAATCGTATATGTTGATATTATTTTATTTCATGTCCCTCGTATATGACTCGTATTTTATGTTTGCATATATATGTGTTAAGTATGATATTCATGTTTTTTTATCTGATTATTCGTATTAAAGCATGTTATGTTCTAGTTAATTCATAAAAAGTATGTTTTGCATTTTTGTACGTATTGCACGTTTCCTTGGCTTTTAGGTTACGTGTTAATGTGTTTTCTTTCACGTATAATATATTGTTCATATATGTTAAAATATATTTTATTAATAGCATGTATATTTTAATATTTGTTCGTCTACATATAACTTAATTATTCATGTATTGTTGTTCTAATTTGTTAAAGTTTTTTTTTATTTATCATTTAGAATAATATATATTATGCATGTTTTAATCTAGTATATCATTTATTAGATTAGTATTTTATTATGTGAATATTCACTGTCTTCAAGTTATCTGTTATATTTTATATTTTCGCCACTGAGATTGCATATGATTTATAAATTGTCAATGCGGTGTCCTTTTATCCGAACGTAAGCGGGCCAGTATCAAGCGTAGTGATAGTGGTTGGGCGTTTATTCTCGGGTAACGGGACCCTTAAAATATATTCGCAATTATGACCGAATTTTAAAATAACCGTCACTCTAATCCCGAAAATCCAATATTAATAAAGCGGTAATTATCAAAGTACCAATTTTTGGGCGGTGTGGGGGTGCTAATCCTTCCCCATCCATAACCGACTCCCGAACCCTGTCTTTTTAAATCTCTGGTTTTATGGTGTCCGGCCTACCTAAGTGGCCGGTGGCGACTCCATTTTTTTATGAGGTTTTTTTCTATACCCCACGGAATAAATATTTTATATCCAAACACCTTTCAAAAACATCCTTCGAAAAAGCCATATTTTTATTTTAGCGATAAAAAAAGGGACATCGCTACACCAGGGCAACTAGTTCTCTTATTCAATTCTTGGCTGAAATTTTTCCCGAGAAAACTGAAATCAAAATGGTCGGGACCATTTGAAGTTGTCAAACCGTTCTCCCATGGTGTCGTGATAATCAAGTCCATCACTGACGAACATGAATTCAAAGTTAACGGACAAAGATTGAAGCATTATAACGGTGCCCATGTGGAACATAACAAAGAAGTGGTCACCTTAGGAGATGCATGATCATGCTCTCCTTTCGATATTTTCTTTTTCTTTTTATTTTTTTCGAACCTATTATTTTGGTTTATTTTTTTATTTTATTTCGGTTATTCTTAGGATAGATTTATTTATTTTCTTTAGGTTAAGACTACATCTTTCTTTCATATTTATTTAATTATTTTTAAATTTTAGGTCTAAGAATTTCTTTACACATCTTTATTTATTTCTTTTTATTTTATTTACTAATTTATCTTTAATTTTAATTCTTGAATTATAGGAAAAGAGTTCAAGATAAAGAGGAATTTGATTCAAGAAGGAAGTTTCTTCGACAAGGAAACTAAAGGTCTAAACCTAAGGCTTATATTAAGCCTCCAATTTACCCTAAATAAACCTTATTAGCAGGCCAAACCCTTCCCCTTCCCCAAATCCCTTTGTCGCCCCTTCCCCCAATTAAAACCCTTGCTTTCTTTCTTTCCAATCAGTCCCACCCACCATATTTACTACCTAACTTTTCTATTTAACCCATCACCCTTAACTTCTAAGAAACCTATTCCTACTTTTAACCTTGCAACTCTTTAGTTTCTTTTGCTTTCTTTTCTTTGTTTCTACCTAACTCACAACCAAGAACATCTATGGCATCCAAAATCAAGTTTTTGGCGCACCCAAGCTCTTCCAAAGAACCAAGCTACAAGAAGTTTGCTACACCGGCGGTTCAAGAACGATTTCACTCCAAGTTTGAAAGCCGAAAGATTTGCGAAGAACAAGGCTTCGAATACTCCAACTCTCATCAATATTTTGGCCTTGAACCATTCATCTTACAAAGGATTGCACATCAAAAGTGGCAAATCTTTTGCCATCAATCGGAACTGGGAAACATCTCATAGGTAAGAGAATTCTATGCTCACTCGCATAACCCGGATAATCCTTATGTTTTTGTTCGCGACAAGGCTATCCTCATAAGCCCCAAAAGCATCAATGCCTTTTACGGGCTCTAAGTTGAGAAGGACGAGCATCAAGCCTTTGTTGATCAACTCACGCCCAAGCAACTTGACAAGGTGCTTCAAGAACTCACTCTACCATGGACTCATTGGAACGACGGTAAATATAAGGGCACAGTAAATCGCCTTCGACTTAAACCCGAGGCAAAATTATGGAATAAGTTTGTTAAAACATCTTTAATGCCCACCACACACAATACTATCGTTGATACACCTCGTCTCTTGCTCATACATTCTATTTTGCATAATCGCAACAGATGATGCCGCGGCAACCTACACAGCGCATGCCCCAGCAGTTGCCACGGTAACCAACACTGAAGATGCTGCTGCAACCAAAACTAAAGACGCCTCGGCAACCACTGTAAAAGCCAAAGGTAAAGCACCTATGCCCGAATAACCTCGTACTGAATCAATGTCCGATTTTTCAGATTTAGACTAGTCCTCCATTGCACCAACGAAGACCACACCAGTCGACTCCTCCAAGCCAAAGCGAAAAGCTAATGAGATTGAGGAAGATGATGATAAGGACGATGAGGACACCCTCGTATGAGGATCGATTCCACCATCGGCAACAAGGAAGCAACCACCGCGTTCAAGCAAAAGAATCAAGACACTAGCCAAAAAGAAACTAATCATCCACGACGACGAGCTCTAGGAGCAAGTCATCATTTGCATTTTATTTTTTTCTTTTTATTTTTCTTTCCTTTGCATGGATTGAGGACAATTCCTCGCTCGAGTTTGGGGGGGATTGTTACTAGTTAGTATCATGTTTAGTTGCATTCATCTTAAGTATTGCATTTAGGATACATAAATTGCTTGCCATTCCTTTAGTTGGAACAAGAATTTCCTAGATTTGATGAATATCCAATGATGAATTTTCCAATGCACTTAATTGATAAAATTTTTTATTCTAGGATAACCGTGGAAACACTTAGAATCTTACTATGATGCTAAACTTGAGGAAACACTGTTGCAGCTTGATTGATTTAAGGAATTCTAGCGAACTTAGGTTGATAGTTAAATAATTGAGGGATTAAAATAAAAATTGGATGAATGCTAGAGGTGCCCGAAACTGGCTCTAGTCGAATAAAAGAAAAACTTAAGAAAACTAAAAACAAAATACTAGAGGTGCCCGAAACTGGCTCTAGTTAAAACATGTTAAAATAACCCAAAGAAGTAATTTAAAAACCTCTTGTTTGCATAGAATCCAAAAAATCAACTTGCACACAACTTCGCACACACTCACAAGCATTATAGTTTGATTCCGAGTAACTCCTAATTTTTTCAAAAAATGAAAAGCCAATCATACTTTGTGCCACGGTTCTGAGGATTGAAATCAAGTTCAAAGCTAAGTTTGTGAAAATTGAAGTCTTGATGGGTAATTATTAGATTGCATTGCTTGAGGACAAGCAATAGTTCGAGTTTGGGGGTGTGTTAAGTGTCTAAAAGTACTATTTTATTCACCCTTTTTTATTCATATTATTGCTAGACTCAGGCTCATATTAGTTGCATTATTAGCCATTCATGCATGTTTGCATTGTTTCCTTGGTGGTTAAGCTTGATATCATATTTTGCTTAATTTTATGGAAAAAGGGTGTTGTCGATAGTTATTTTTGTGTGTGCACAATCACTTGCCAAAGCAAGGCTGGAACCAGTTGCCAGGGTAATAAAAGAAGGAGATGTCGATGCAGTTGCCAGGGTAATGCATGAATGAGATGTCGAGCTAGTTTCCAGGGAAATTGTCGATAAGGGATAAGATGATATGGCAGTCGAAATTGATAACTAGATAAACCCAAGATGACATGGAGCAAAGTTAAATCCGAAAGGAGTTTGATTTCCATGAAGAGGTCAAAGAGAAATTAAATCCCGAGAAGATAGGAGAAGATCTAGAATGAAATTAAATATAATAAAGAATTATATTCTTTAAAAGTATTTAATTCCAACTTAACTTCCTCCTCAAGAAAGACTTTGACCTAGCCCTATAAATTAAGGACCAAGCCGTCAAACTCGAACGGGTGCAAAAGGGGGAGAGAAATCGACAAGAGGCTTTCAACCATCTTCATCTTTTTCTTTCTTGTTCGATTAGGTTTATGTTAGGAAAACTTTGTTTTGTGTTTCTTTGGAACCTAGCCATGAACTAAATCAATTTGGCTAAGGTAATTGTGTTTTGTGGTAATTAGAAACAATTGGATTTTATTTAGGTAATAAGAATTTTCACTTTCAATTCAAGGTTTACTCATTCTTGGTTTTTATTCTTGTTTGCGAGTGAATTGGTAGAGGATCTTGTAATTCTATTTATTTATCTAATATCGGGAGAGTTAGATTTAAGAAACGAATGAGTATGGTTTTTATTCAATCTATCGATGATGAAGACTATTCCGGATTAGGAATAAGTTAAGGATTTCAACGGCTAAGAGGAGCGCAAGATTGGTTATTATTTACCCTTGATTCACGTAGGGATGTATTGTAAAGGCATGCACATTTAGCCAGAGTTTCAACTTAGGGATAAGAAGAAACCATTGAAGAACGCTCTGCCAAACCTTGAAGTTGCTGCCCAGCCGCCCAAACAGTTGCCCAGGCAACCGTTCGATTAGTTGTCAAGGTAACCCAGCTGCGCAAGTTGCCATGGCAACTGAGTTGCCCTTGTACTCTTTTACCAAGACGATCCAATTGGCTATCACACCTCAACTCATGATAACCTGGCCTATTCCCTCTCTTTTGATTGCATCTTCTTTTACTTTATTACTTTCTAGTTTAGTTGTTAGTTAAAACTCCTACAATCACCTATTTGTGTTTTTACTTTTATAGTACAAGAGACTAGATTCTTGAAGTGGCACCAATTCCTGTGGAGACGATATCTTTTATACTATAACTTGCGACGTGTACACTTGCACAATTGCGGAGCACTTATTACGCGCAACAACAAGATTTACCAAGAGCTGAAATTAACCAACTTAAGCAAGAGTCCAGATTTTATATTTTGGATGATCCTTACCTTTGGAAACGCTGCTCGGATCAGGTAATTAGGCGATGTATCACCGAAGATGAGGTAAATTCGATCCTTAACTTTTTTCATACTTACTCATGTGGCGGTCCTTTTGGACCCAAGCGAACTGCACACAAAATTCTTGAATGCGATTTTTTGTAGCCTAACATCTTTCGTGACACAAATTTCTTTTGTAAATCTTGTGAAAGATGTCAACGCGTAGGGAATCTTAGTCGTAGAAACGAAATGCCTCTTACCCCTATTTATGTATGCGAAATATTTGATGTATGGGGAATTGATTATATGGGCCCTTTTATTTCTTCATTCGGGAATTTTTACATTATACTTGCTGTAGATTACGTGTCGCGGTGGGTAGAAGCTAAGTCCACTAAAAATAATGATGCTAAAACCACAGTTAATTTTCTCAAGGATTTTATTTTTTCCAGGTTTGGCACACCACGGGCAATAGTAAGCGATAGAGGGAAACACTTTATCAATCGAGTAATTGACGCTCTTATGAAGAAGTTTGGCATAACTCAGCGCATTGAGATGTCTTACCATCTGCAAACCAATAGACAAGCAGAGGTTTCGAACCGTAAGATCAAATTGATACTTGAGAAAATCGTCAAATCGGATCGAAAAGACTGGAGCGTCAAATTAACTGATGCATTATGGGCATACCAAACCGCGTACAAAGGCCCTATTGGAATGTCTCCATATCGTCTTGTTTTTGGTAAACCGTGTCATTTGTCGGTTGAGTTGGAACACCGCGCGCATTAGGCAGTTCAGCAGTGTAACATGGAGATGGATGCAGTCGGCGAATCACGTAAATTGCACATCCAGGAGCTTGAGGAAATTTGCAATAATGCTTATGATAGTACACGAATATTTAAAGAAAAACATAAGGATTTTCATGATCGTAACATTTCATATAAATCTTTTACTGTCGGCCAAAAAGTCTTGCTATTTAATTCCAAACTTAAACTTTTTTCAGGTAAATTGCGATCCAAGTGGCTTGGACCCTTTACGGTTGTTCAAGTTTTTCCTCATGGTGCGGTCAAAATCAAAGATGATTCGGGAGCTCATTTTAAAGTTAACAGTCAGCGACTAAAGTCGTATTACGAAAATGCCCCGATCGGATTAATCGATGAAATAAATTTGGAGGAACCTGAAGACTGACCCAGGTCGTCGAGCTAACGACGTTAAATAAAGCACTGAATGGGAGGCAACTCATTTTTACTTTATTTTGTTTCTATTTTCTTCACTGAAATCTTCTTTTTCTTATATTACTTCTCTATTATATTTTTGTTTCAAATCATCTGATATCTTTTGTTGCTGATCGGGTTTTGCGTATATACAGGTTTTACTGCAATAAAAAATGTTATGGTGCACAATAGCACCTCCCTTACCATTCGGTGCACAATAGCTAGCCCCAACCCTTTCAATTTCAAATTTCAAAACCAATCTCCCTATCATACTTGGTTAATTTGACCCAATCCTATTTCTTTTTGAAATTTCGTGGGCCTTACTTGTGATAAGTTATCAAAATCCTTTCCAATTTCAACTTTTCTCTCACGTTTTTTCCCTCCCCAGACCTAGCACCTTTCTTTATTCCCTTCTTCCCCATTCTTTCTTCACCGATCAGCCATGGTTCAAACCAGAGAACAAGCACGTCGCCTCCCTCAGACCCACGAACTAGTCATCCTCAGCGGCCAAAAGCGATTTGTGTCGCCACAATTCGTGGCCGTGCTCAGCAATTCTGACTCACTTCCTGCACCTCCGCCGCCTCTCCTACGTCGCAACAGAAGACGACAGCAACAGGCGGCTGTATCTCAGCAGCAGCCATTCCCTTTACTAGCCGATCTGCTCGGTCGATGGATAGTAGTGATGCTGCCGGTTCCTCTTGTATTCGACCGCCACATACTCAGTCGGCACTATCATCCCCATCTTTTTACTCCATACCGACCGCCGCCTCCTCTCAATCCATGCCCGACGCCACTTGGAGTTTCCATACATAAAGGAGCCACCATTCACAGATGACGGTGACGCCATCTTTCCACTCGGTTGTGGACGCTGCCCCTTCATTGTCGATGCCCTCGGCAGCAGCTGTTGCGTGTATTAAGTGCTACGCAAATGGTGCAAGTATACACGTAGCAAGTAATAAAGTGATATGATAAGTATCGAGTATCGTCTCCACAAGGATTGGTTTGGGACAATTTGCTTAAGTTACTACACTGTAAAAATAAAAAACACAATTGATAGTATGAGTTCTAACAATGGCAACTCAGTTGTTGTGGCAACTAACACAGTTAGGTTGCCTGGGGCAACTAGTATAACGGTTGCTTGGGCAACTGACTGGGCAACTGCTCGGGCAAACTGGGCGACAACCTTCAAGGTTTGGTAGAGCGTTCTTCAATGGTTCCGCCTTATCCCTAAGTCGAAACTCTAGCTAATTGTGCATGCCTTGATAATACATCCCTGCATGAATCAAGGGTGAAAAACAACCAATCTTGTGCTCCTCTTAGCCATTGAAATCCTAAACTTATTCCTAAGACGGATTAGTATTCACCATCAATTGATTGAAAAAAGACCATGCTCATTCGTTTCTTGAATCTAACTCTCCCGATATTAGATAAATAGATGAATTCACGAGATCCTCTCCCAATTCACTCGCAAACAAGATTAAAAACCAAGAATGAGCAAACCTTGAATTAAAAGTGCAAACTCAAATACCTAAACAAATTCCAATCATTCTCACAGCCACAAAAACACAATAAACCAAGCCAAATAAGATTAGTTCATGGCTGGGTTCGAAAGATATACAAAGAATAATCCCCAACCATGAATCTAACCGAAACAAAGAGGAAGAAGAAGAAATCACACAGCCCCTTTGGAAACTCTCCTCAATCGAACATGTTGAGGCTTGCGGCTTGGTCCTCTATTTATAGGGCTAGGTCAAAGTCTTTCTTGAGGAGAAAGTTAAGTTGGAATTAATATCTAAAATATATAAATCTCTTTTATTTAATTCCTCCTAGATCTTTTCTTATTCTTCAGGGATTTATTCTTCTTTTGACCTCTTTATGGAACTCCAACTCCTTTAGGATTTATCTTTTCTCCACATCATCTTGGGTTTATCTTCCCATTAATTTTGGTTGCCATATTAGCTTATCCTTTTTTGTCGACAATCGCCCTGGCAACTGGTTCGCCATATCCTTCTTGTATTGCTCTGGCAACTGGTTCGGCATATCCTTCATGCATTGCTCTGGTAACTGGTTCCAGCCTTGCTTGGGCAATTAGTTCCTGCACACAAAAACACACCAAAGCAGTATCTTTTTCCACAAAATCACCAAGTTATGTAATCAAGCTTAACGGTGAAAAGAAACATGAATTAATGCATGAATGACTAATTATGCGACTAATATGATCCTGAGTCTAACAATAATATGAGTAAAAATGGTAATAAAAATAGTACTTTTGAACACTTAGCACACCCCCAAACTCGAACTATTGCTTGTCCTCAGGCAAAGCAAACTAACAATTACCTGCCAAAGACTTTAATCATGAAAGACATGCTTCAAACTTGAATTCAAGCCTCAGAATCATGGCAAAAAGTATGATCACCTTTTAATTTTTCGGATAGAACAAAAATTACCCGGAATCAAATTATAATGCTTTTGAAAATGTGTGTGCTAGTTGTGTACAATTTGATTTTCAAGATTCTATGTGAACAATAGGCTTTTATCAATTTAATTACCGGGGCATTTATTTTTATTTTTACTAGAGCCAATTTCAGGCACCTCTAGCGAAGTAAGCAATTTCTCATTTTATTTTAGTCGACTAGAGCCAATTTCGGGCACCTCTAGCGATTTTTTAATGTGAATTAACTACTAGATCCAGTTTCAGGCACCTCTAGCGATTCTCTAATGTGCATTAACTACTAGAGCTGGTTTCGAGCACCTATAGTAAGAAATTAACTTTTAATTTTCAAATTTAACCAAATTTTAAGCAACCTAAGTTCACTAAGTTTCTTTTAATCAACAAGCCACAATTGTGTAACAAAAAATTTCAGCATCATAGTAAAATTCTAAGTTTTTTATGCAATCCTAAAATTAAAGGTTCTTTCAATTGAGTGCAATGGCAAAAATTCATCATTGGATATTCAACAAGTCTTAAGCAATTAGATCCAATCAAAGGCATAGAAAGTAACATATGCAACCTATATGCAATTCCTAAATATGAATGCAACTAAACATGGAACTAAACTAGCTACAACACCCTCAAACTCAAGTGAGGCATTGTCTTTAATGCATGAAAATAAACTAAAATGCAAATGGGTTAGTCGGAAAGGTCGTCACCTCGAATGATGAGTTTTTTTGAGCCGTTCGCTTGATTCTTTTGCTTGAGCGTGGTGGTTGCTTCCTTGTGGCTGGTAGGGGAACTGATTCCCGTGCTGGGGCTACCTTATCATCCTCGTCATCATTTTCCTCAATTTCATCGGCTTTGCATTTTGGCTTAGAGGATGTGAGTGGACTTTATAGGTGCAATGGAGGACTCATCCTTGTCCTGTGCAGTGGTTGCTAGGGCATCATCAGTCTCGGTTGCCTGGGCATCCTCAGTGTCTGTTGCCGGGGCATCCTCTATTGCAGTTGCCGTGGCATCTTTTGCTGTGGTTTTTGTGGCAAGAAGTTCAGCAGGGAATATAGGGAACGACACTCTATTGTCCAGGTATTTCTCCAGGATGACTTGTGTGATGACATTGTTGTGGCCTTCATGTACCGCATAAACATCAGTTGGCGAGCTTCGATTTGTTCTAAGCGGTGTGCCAAGGGGCAGATAATTGCTTCGACTTGATCTATATTCACCAAAGTAGAGTCAGCTGCCTGGACATCAGGACTTGCCGAGGCATCGGGAATTACCAAGGAAACTTTGGTTGATTGCAAAGGATTTGCCACTTTTGATGCTCGATCACTTTAAAGATGAACGGATCAAGGTTGAGGTTCTTCTTGGGCGATGGTATAGGCGAAACCTTGCTCTTCCCATACTTTTTGATTTGCAAACTTGGCGTGATATCGCTTCTCAATGAGTGGTGATGCAAATCTCTAGAAAGAAAGCTCAAGTTTGCTCGTGAAGAACTTGCTCCAGGCATGATTTTGATATTTTTTTGTCCATGGGTTTGTGGTTCATGTGGGTTCTTTATTGGAAAAACCAAGTAAAACAAGAAAGAAGAACTTAAGAGTTCAAGGCTAGGAAACTTATTATCCCTTGAAACTCTTATCCTAAAAAATAATCATAAAAAGATAATTATAAAAATAAAGATATAGATAAAAAGAAAGCTTGAGAAGGGTCGCTTCCAATATTTCTTATAGTCCATCCGTACCCTCCATCGAGTGACAATGTTGCCCAAAAAGAATTGGGCCAATATGCTTGCAGCTACTCCATTTTGTGTTATCATGGTGGAGTTATCTCTCTTCCTTGTTCTCTTGTAGTCCATGTATACTCTCCACCTTGCTACTATTCCTGAAGGCATGAATATATTAGTAGAAAAAGTTATATCAACACCCAACCATTTAATTACCTCAATCTCATCGACCTCCATCATGGTTGGATGTAGCTTTCATTGTCGTGGCAATTGCTTCTCAAGCCAATTGTCGTGGCAATCAGTTGCCAAAATTCGCTGTAAGTCAAGGGAAAAACCAATTTTCTGAAAAGCTTTACGAATCCAAACACCGTTTTCTTTTGGCCTCTCAAACATCTCCATCAGTAGAGATTTCGATGGCTTCAAATCTACCAACATCGGTTCCTCAAGACATACCTGCACCCCAAATCCTAGCTTAGAAGTATTGGAATTAAATTGCATAAGTTGATAGCTTAATTGAATTTAGAATTAAGCTAAATTGAATAGTTAAGGGTTTAATTGAAAGAATGTATAAAATAAGTGACCAATTTAGAATGACTACATTGAATTAAAGGAGAAAGATGGGGAATGCATGCTAAATTTATCATTTCCCCTAATGTGCTTGATTAAGTTAATATTAAGGATTAAGTAAGGGGCAATTTAGGCATTACACAATTCCAATAACATGGATTTGTTGTTATCATCTTCTCCACTATCCTCCATCTAGCCGAAAATACAAGAGAAAATTTGAGAGAGAAACCTTGAGAGAATTTAGCCATTGAATAAGGTAATTTAGCTTGCATGTGTAGGAATTTTTCATTGAAATTAAGCTAGAAGCAAAGTAAGTATAATTCTTCTTGTGTTCAATTGAATAGGCAACTATGATTGTTGTATTGTTCTGTTTTGATGATTATAGATAAGATTTGCTATTGAAAATGTTGTTAGATGATTAAATGGTTGTAGAATCATACAAATTTGAAGAATGAACAATAGGTACAAGGCTGGAAATTATGTGCTTATGCTAGTTGTTGCGCGTAATAAGTGCTACGCAATTGTGCAAGTATACACGTTGCAAGTTATAGTATAAAAGATATCGTCTCCACAGGGATTGGTGCCACTTCAAGAATCTAGTCTCTTGCACTGTAAAAAGTAAAAACACAAATAAAGGATTATAGGAGTTTAACTAATAACTAAACTAGAAGGAAATAAAGTAAAAGAATAAATGAGATCAAATGAGAGAGAGATAGGCCAGGTTATCGTGAGTTGAAGTGTGATAGCCGATTGGATCGTCTTGGTAAAAGAGTGCACGGGCAACTCAGTTGCCGTGGCAACTTGCACAACGGGGTTGCCTTGGCAACTAATCGATGATTGCCTGGGTGACTAGTTGGGCAACTACTTGGGCTTCTGGGCAGCAACCTTCAAGGTTCGGCAGAGCGTTCTTCAATGGTTTCTTCTTATCCCTAAGTCGAAACTCTAGCTACTTGTGCATGCCTTGATAATACATCCCTGAGTGAATCAAGGGTGAACAACAACCAATATTGCACTCCTCTTAGTCGTTGAAATCCTTGACTTATTCCTAAGCCGAATTAATCTTCACCATCAATAGATTGAATAAAGATCATATCCATTCGTTTCTTGAATCTAACTCTCCCGATATTAGATAAATAGATAAAGTTACGAGATCCTCTCCCAATTCACTCGCAAACAAGAATAAGAACCAAGAATGAATAAACCTTGAAATAGAAAAGTGCAAACTCTTATTACCTAAACAAAATCCAATAGTTTCTCACAACCACAAAACACAATAACCATAGCCAAATAGATTTAGTTCATGTCTAGGTTCCAAAGAAACACAAGATAAATAATCCCTAGCATGAACCCAATCGAACAAGAAAGAAAAAGATGAAGAAAGAGGCTTGTCGAAATCCTCCTTGCCCTAGATGCTTGTCAAAAATTCTATCCTCTTTCCCTCATTGGAGTTGTCGAAATTCCCCTCTCTTGCTCCTTGGAGTTTGACGATATGGCCTCTTATTTATAGGGCTAGGTCAAAGTCCTTCTTTGAGGAGGAAGTTAAGTTGGAATTAAATTATCTTTAAAGAATATAATTCTTTATTATAATTATATTCCTACTAGAACTTCTCCTATCTTCTTGGAATTTAATTCTTCTTTAATCTCTTCATGGAAATCAAATTCCTTTGGGATTGGGCTTTGCTCCACGTCATCTTGGGCTTGTCTAGTAATCAATTTCGACTACCATATCACCTTTGCTCTTTGTCGACAATTGCCCTGGCAACTGGCTCGGCGTCTCCTTCATGCATTGCCCTGGCAACTAGCTCGGCATCTCCTTCATGCATTGCCCTAGAAACTAGCTCTAGCCTTGCTTTGGCAAGTGATCCTGCACATACACGCAAAACACACCAAAGCAGCATCTTTTCCCACAAAAACTACCAAGTTATGTAATCAAGCTCAACGGTGGAAGGAAACCTGGATTAATGCATGAATGGCTAATTATGCAACTAATATGAGCCTAAGTCTAACAATAATATGAGTAAAAAGGGTAAGAAAATAGTACTTGTGAACACTTATCACACCCCCAAACTCGAACTATTGCTTGCCCTCAAGCAATGCAAAATCATAATTACCTGCCAAGACTTCAATTTTCACAAACTTAGCTTTAAACTTGATTTCAATTCTCTGAACCGGGGCACAAAGTATGATTGGCTTTTCATTTTTTCAGAAAACTTTGGAATTACTCGGAATCAAACTATAATGCTTGTGAGTGTGTGTGGAGTTGTGTGCAAGTTGATTTTTCGGATTCTATGCAAACAATAGGTTTTCAAATTACTTTATTGGGTTCTTTTTAACATGTTTTAACTAGAGCCAGTTTTGGGCACCTCTAGTGTTTTGTTTTTAGTTTTCTTAAGTTAATTTATTCAACTAGAGCCGGTTTCGGGCACCTCTAGCTATCAATTTTTTTAACACATACTAGAGCCAGTTTCGAGCACCTCTAGTGATCAATTTTTTTAGCACATGCTAGAGCCAATTTCGGGCACCTCTAGCATTCAACCAATTTTTATTCTAATCCCCCAATTTGTTAATTATCAACCTAAGTTCACTAGAATTCCTTAAATCAATCAAACCACAATAGTGTTTCATCAAAATTAGCATCATAGTAAAATTCTAAGTTTTTCCATGGTTATCCTAGAATAAAAATTCTATCAATTAAGTGCATTGGCAAAGTCATCATCGGATATTCATCAAATCTAAGCAATTATTGTTCCAATTAAAGGCATGGCAAGCAATTTATGTATCCTAAATGTAATACTTAAGATGAATGTAACTAAACATGGTGACTACTAATAACAATCCCCCCCAAACTCGAGTGAGGCATTGTCCTCAATGCATGCATTAAAGAAAAATAAAAATAACGAAAAATAAAATGCATACGAGGACTTAGTCTGAGAGTTCGTCATCGTAGATGATTAGTTTCCTTTTGGTCGGTGTCTTGATTCTCTTGCTTGAACGCGATGGTTGTTTTCTTGTTGCCGGTGGTGGAATCGATCCTCGTACGGGGTTGTCCTCATCGTCCTCTTCATCGGTTTCATTGGCTTTTCTCTTGGAGGAATCAATTGGTGCAGTCTTTGTTGGTGCAATGGAGGACTCGTCCGAATCTGAAAAATTAGAAAATGATTTCGTAGGAGTTGATTCGGGCATAAGTGCTTTACCTTTGGCTTTTGTAGTGGTTGCCGGGATGTCTTTAGCTTTGGTTGCCGTGGCATCTTCAGGGTTGGTTGCCGTGGCATCAGCTTGAGCAGGCACGATGTAGGTTGCCGCGGCATCATCTGTTGTGGTTGCCATGGCGACTGCTTTATTGGTTGCCAGGGCAAGGATCTCGCAGGAAAGATTGGGAACGACACGCGACTGTCCGGGTACCTTTCTAGGATGACTTGGGTGATGGCATTGTTGTGCTCCTTCATGTACCACATGAACATTAGTTGTCGGTCTTCAATTTGCCTTAGGTGGCTCACCAATGGTTGCAAGAGTGCTTCAAAGTGTCCCGGGGTTGATGGCCGAGTTGCCCGGGCCTTAGGTGCTTGGGCATTAGGGATTGCCGGGGCGGCAAGAGTTGTCGTGGCAATTGGAGGCCTTGAATAATTTCCCGGTGCCTCTCCCATTAACTTTCGGATTAGTTCTTGATTCCAACCGAACTTGAGTAGGGCCTTTTCATCGGTGGACTCACTTGGGACACGCATCTCCTTGCAAAGATTAGAAATTAAGCAAGGGAAGAAAAGAGAACCATTATCTTTTGAGCTACATACAAAAATCTCATCACAAATAATTTTTCCAATGTTAATGATGCGATTATGCAAAATAGAATGTATGAGCAAAAGACGTGGTATATCAACGGTAGTATTGTGTGTGGTGGGCATTAAAGAAGTCTTAACAAACTTATTCCATAGTTTTGCCTCGGGTTTAAGCCGAAGGCGATTTACCGTGCCCTTGTATTTACCGTCGTTCCAATGAGTTCCTGGTTGAGTGAGTTCTTGAAGCACCTTGTCGAGTTGCTTGGGAGTGATTTGATCAACGAAGGCTTGATGCTAGTCCTTCTCAATGTAAAGCCCGTAAAAGGTGTTAACATTTTCGGGACTTATGAGTATGGCCTTGTCACGAACAAAAACATAATGATTGTCCGGGTTAGGTGAGTGAGCATAGAATTCTCTTACCCATGAGATGTTACCCGATTCTGGTTGATGGCAAAAGATTTGCCACTTTTGATGTGCAATCCTTTCGAAGATGAATGGTTCAAGGCCGAAATCTTGATGAGAGTTGGAGTATTCAAAGCCTTGTTCTTCATGAATCTTCCGGCTTTCAAACTTGGAGTGAAATCTTTCTTGAACCACCGGTGTAGCAAACTTCTTGTATCTTGGTTCTTTGGAGGAACTTGGATGAACTAAAAATTTAATTTTGGATGCCATGGATGATCTTGGTTGTGAGTTTTGTAAAAACAAATAAAAGAAAAAAAACTAAAAAGTTGCAAGATAAAAAGTAGGAATAGATTAAGGGTGATGGGTTTTATAGAAAAGATAGGTGGTAAATATGGTGGGTGGGATTAGAGGAAAACGAAAAAAGGGTTTTGGTTTAGGGGGAGGGTGACAGCAAGGGTGTTTGATTAGGGTAAATTGGAGGCTTTATATAAGCCTTAGATTCAGCCCATTAGTTTCCTTGTTGAATATGTTTTCCTTCTTGGATTAAAATTCCTCTTTATCTTGAACTTTTTCCCTACAATTCAAAGACAAATCAAATAAGGATTAAAATTAAAGATAAACTAATAAAAGAAAATAAATAAAGATGTGTAATAGGATTCTTAAACTTAAAAAGATAAATAAAAAAATTTAGTTCGAAAAATAAAATAAAATAAAAATTAATCGAAAATAAAAAATAAATAAAAATAAAGATAAAATATCAAAAGGAGAGCATGCTCATGCATCTCCTAAGTTGACCACTTCTTTGTTACGTTCCACATGGGCACCATTGTAGTGCTTCAATCTTTGTCCATTAACTTTGAATTCATGGTTGTCAGAGATGGACTTGATTATCACAGCACCATGGGAGAATGGTTTGACAACTTCGAATGGTCCCAACCATCTTGATTTCAGCTTTCCCGGGAAAAGTTTTAGCCGAGAATTGAATAAGAGAACTAGTTGCCCTGGCATGAATTGCCGCGACAATAGTTTCTTGTCATGCCATTGCTTTGTTTTCTCCTTGTAGATTCGTTCATTGTTATAGGTGAGTGCACGAAATTATTCTATCTCATTGAGGTCCAACAAACGCTTTTGTCCGGCATTTTCCCAATCCATATTCACGGTCTTGATTGCCCAGTATGCCTTGTGTTCGATTTCCACCGGTAGATGGCATGTTTTGCCATAGACAAGTCGGAAGGGGGACATACCTAAGGGTGTTTTGAATGTAGTGCGATATGCCCAAAGTGCGTCATCTAGTCTTAATGACCAATCCTTCCTAGAGGGATTTACAACATTCTCGAGTATACCCTTCAATTCCCGGTTGGAAATTTCTGCTTGCCCGTTGGTTTGTGGGTGATATGCCGTGGCGATCTTGTGTGATATGCCGAAGTGTTGCAACATCTTGGCAATTAGTCTGTTGTCAAAATGCTTGCCTTCGTCACTAATAATTGCTCTCGGCATCCCAAACCGTGTAAATATGTTTTTCTGCAAGAATCGTTGCACGGTCTTGGAATCGTTGTTGGGAACTGCAGCTGCCTCCACCAATTTAGACACGTAGTCGACGGCAAGTAGAATGTAGAGGTTGCCGAATGAATATTGGAAAGGTCCCATAAAATCAATCCCCCATATATCAAACAATTCCACCTCGATGATGTTCTAGAGCGGCATCTCATGTCGTCTAGAGATATTGCCCGTCCTCTGGCAACGATCACATTGCTTGTAAAAGTCTTGGGCATCTTTGTACAATGTTGGCCAATACAAACCAGATTGCAAAACTTTGGCCGCGGTACGAGTTCCTCCAAAATGTCCTCCATAGGGTGAAGAATGGCATTGCCGGAGTACATTTTGTTGCTCTTCTTCAGGGACACATCGGCATATAACCTGATCTGCACATTGTTTAAACAAAAGAGGCTCGTCCCAAAAGTAATGCTTAGCATCATGGCGGAACCGCTTCTTCCCTTGGTTAGTAATGCCATAAGGTAAAATACCACAAACAAGGAAATTAACTAAATCCGAGTACTAGGGTATTGCCGAGGCATGTGCTGCCGTGGTGACTGCTCCCAAAATTCCTGAGGCGTGCACGTCAAAAGCTGCTGCGGGGTCGAGAGTTGCTGAGGCGTGTGCATCCATGGTTGCCGAGGCGTGTGCGTCAAGGGCAGGGCTGTTGCGGCATCGAGAGTTGCCGAGACGTGTGCGTCCATGGTTGCATGCGCGTCCATGGTTGCCGAGGCAACTAAAATTTGTTCATCTGGGAATGCATCGCATATCTCTAGATCCGCGTCCTCCTCCCTATTACGTTCTAAACGTGATAAGTGATCGGTCACTTGATTTTCTGTTCCTTTCCTGTCCTTAATTTCAATATCAAATTCTTGTAAAAGTAATATCCAACGAATCAAATGAGGTTTGGCATCCTTTTTAGCAAATAGATATTTGATTGCCGAATCGTCTGGATGAACAATTACCTTTGTACCAATCAAATAGGATTGGAACTTGTCAAATGCGAAAACTACAGCTAGTAATTCTTTCTCCATTGTTGTGTAATTCACTTGAGCACTATTAAGAGTTTTACTAGCGTAGTATATCACATGGAAGGTCTTACCTATGCGTTGGCCTAGGACTGCTCCTACCGCGAAATCACTTGCATCACACATGAGCTCAAAAGGTAGCGTCCAATCTGGTGGAATGACAATGGGTGCTGAAGCAAGCTTTTTCTTTAGGGTTTCGAATGCTTGGGTGCAAGAATCATCAAAATCGAAGACTTTATCCTTAGAATGTCTATTTTTATTAGGTGAAAACAGAACTGAAAACTGGAAATAGGAATTGATGGACAGTGCAAACTGTCTATGCAGTGTAAATACCCTGTCTTTGAACAATAAACTGTATTAATTGGCTAAGAAATAAAATGCAAGTCTTACATGGTCTTATAGGAAATTTAGTTAGATTTCCAACGGTTTATAGCAATCGAAATTCTGACGTACGGATTAAAAGATATGGCCATTTAAATGGACAGTGTGCAAACTGCCAAGCAGTAGTGTCCTGGGCAATTTGGGACTGTTTTTACACCTAAATGCAAACTGTTTCTAAAACAGTTTTGGGACATTGTAATCTGTCCAATTATGTATTAAAATGAAGTAATAACAATGTGGAGATAAATTGGTAAGAAATGTTTAAAAGGAAGTATAAAAACAGTAGCTAAATGTTAGGTAAAATGTGATAACATTGCTACTATGATTGTATGATATATTGTGCTTGTTTTTGATGAAATATGTATGTGTTATGCTTGCTAGACCAAGGACAACAAGTTGGGGAAGAAGAGGATAGGAGTGGACATCCCAAAGCTAGAGGCAAAGGGATTTGGATTCAAGACAATTGATTGCTAGGAGTATTGTGAGTGTAACTATCCTTAGGGTTGGGACTTAGGTCCTAACCAACCTTGTTATTGCCTTAATGAAATGTCAATGCCATGTAACATGACTTAAAGTATATTTGGCTAATTAAGGGAAGAATGAAATGTATGACAACTTGATTGATGCCATGATTTTTGTGTTTACTTGGGTGTTAAGCAAATGTTATCAAATGTTTTTCATATTGCATTGCTTATGCCTAAGGTATGAAATGGCATGCTTGCTTGGAGAATAAGGTACGTACAATGCATACATATGCTTGTGTTTGTGAATGTTATGCATGGTTGATTGTAATGAATTGAACAAAGATACTACTGTGTATTCATGCTATTCGAATGGCATGGATAGTTTTGTATTGGGAGTTAAGACTCCATAAGCCTAAGGGTTTGGCCTTTGAATAGCATATTGTTGAATTGAATAAAGAATTGTACAAAGCTAAAATGAAATGGATAATCAACAACCTTGGTAGCTAGTTTGATATATAGGAGGGCATGCCTTAGAATCTTGAGCTCATATTGGCACTACGGTGCATATTGGCACTATGGTGCATGTTGGTACGATGGTACATATTGGCACGACGGTGCATATTGGCATTACGGTGCATATTGGCACTTCGGTGCATATTGGCACTTTGGTGCACATTGTTAAGATTTGATTATCTAGTAAGCTACTTACCAAGGAATGTTGAAAGATGACTTAATGAACATTGCTTGTATTGTAAGAAACTTGAATGAACTTTCTTGCTTTGAAATATGATACATGAATGGTTGCAAAACTTGTTACTTGTCATGAAAGAAATGTATGGATGATGGCTTTATGTATAAATGCCTACTTGATGAAATGAGTGTTTGGTTGCTTGTCCTCTAAGCATGATGTTCGAATAACCTATGAGAAACATGGTAGATGTTGCTATGTTGATTGTATGATATGTAAAGATTGCCTACGTTACCCTATGCAATTCGAATAAGCATGTGCTTGTATTGATAGTTTTGATTCCTTGGATTACACGTAAACTTTGACTTATATGCTTTGAAATTGGTTAGATTTAGTGTTACCTCACTAAGTACATAACTTGTACTTACCACTCTACTCTTCATTCTTCCCATAACAGATTAAAGATTACTTCAAGAGGATATCTTGGGTTTGAAGCAACACTTGAGGCAAGCTTAAAAGTATGAATTCATACTCTTGTATACTCCTAGTTTGGTGGCACTAGATTTTGTAATAGTTAGCCTTGATCAAGCATTTGGGTATGCGTTTAAGACTAGTATGTGTATTGTTTATGGGCCTAACATGTAATCAATTTGGATGATTCAAACTACTTATATGACTTGGTTGATATGTATATATAATATGGTATGATGCTGCGCATAATATGATAGAATTGCAATGCTTTTTGAACCTTGTATGAATTGAATGCTAGACTAGAATGGTGTGATCATGCATTTGTTCTTATGGCTTTTGGAATAATTCGGCTATGTGGAAATTGGGGCAAAGGTATGTACAAGCATGTATTAACAATGTATAAACCAAATATGTTATGAAATGAGATGACTTGATTGAAAAGAAACAAAGTAAATGTGTTTAGATATCATCTAGCTATTCGAATAGATGTATGAACATAAAATAAGATGTAAGTTGAATGCTTGGTAATGATCTTGTTAATTGGTTGAATAGGTAGTTTCTTAAGATGCAAGTAAGCTAGTTAAAGCATGTTTAGTGTTCACTTAGTGATAATCGAATAAGGTACATAGTATTGAAATAAAGATGAAAGTTGTGTCATGTTTGGTAGTAACTTAAAGTGAAGTATGCCACACTTGTGTTTGTTGTTTGAATGATGTATGCAATTTGAATGGAATGGTAATATGATAATAGTAACTTAGGTTATAAGTATAAAATGAAACAAAATGGTACCTAAAATAGTATGCTATGCATGTTAGTTGTTGTTTAATGTTGATTGCTTGAATGTATTGTTTGTATTGAAAGGTTTAGAGTTTGTTACTTGCGCATCAAGGCAAATATTCTAAGGTTACTTGTTCGACAAGTAACCTATCCATTGTTTTGCTTCCAATTTGGTAACGCTCCCGAACCGGGTTACGGCTAACCCAGGGATAGGGTGTTTCATGCAATAAACGATGTGAGTTTTTAAAGAATTTGAAAGGTTTAACTATTACCTGCTTATATTCCACTGGCAAAGTATTATCATCTCGTTGATCTTGCATGTGGTCGTGCAATTGCCGTGGCAACTGCAGATGAGAGCAATCTACATATTCCTGCTTCAACATCAACATTGTAACCTTCTGGACATCAGGTTCCTTAGAATTTGTTGTAGTATTGTTGTTCTCAGCTTCACTGGGTGTTGTCGCGGTATTGCTCTGTTCAGGCTCTTCAATCATTGCCGAGGCAATTTTTTGCTCAGACTCATCATGTGTTGGGCAGTTTCTCTCATTGGCATCCTCTCGACTTGGAGGTTCTAGTTGTTCCCCACACATCGGGGAGCTCTCTTTGCATTGTTCCTTGTCCTCTTGCCTTGGGACTTCAGTATCCCTAGGAATGAGTTGTTGGTGCATGTTATCCATGACATATGTTAATCTCTTCTATCGATCTTCTGCTTCTCTCAAGAGTACATCCATCCTGTCTATACTCCCATTCATGAAATTTAATAGCTCTCAGCGAGGACTATATTTCCATGGCATATCTATTGCCGTGGCACTTGGTTGCTGATAAAGACTACATTGCCAAGGCATGTCTGTTGTTGCGGCAAAATTGTTATGGTAAAAAAAATTTGAGAATTTTGATCATACCATGAAGAATTTTGCTGCCGGTTCCCTCTATGGTCCTCTATGTAGTCATATGCACCGAAAATGTGAGGGCAATTTTCAAAAACATGATGTTCTCCACAACAAGTACAAGAGTTTTCCACGGTATAGGCTCTTTGGGCTTTTCTCGGTTGGTATACGTAATCATCGAATGGTGTAAGAAATTCTTGAGTGGATTGATTCCTATCTTCCAACATCAACTCTCGAATAGTTTTTCTTTTATTTTCCCTCATGTTGATGTCCCTTAACTTGTAGCGCACCTAAATTTTTTTTGATAAAACAAACAAAAAGAAAAGTTAGTAAAACTAATAAGAAAAATGCAATAAAAAAACAACTAGCACCAATTGCCAATCCCCGACAACAGAGCCAAAACTTGTTGCGTGCATTGAGTGCTACGCAAATGGTGCAAGTATACACGACGCAAGTAATAAAGTGATATGATAAGTATCGAGTATCGTCTCCACAGGGATTGGTTTGGGCCACTTTGCTTAAGTTACTCACTGTAAAAATAAAAACACAATTGATAGTAGGAGTTCTAACTAACGATTAAAGTAAAAGAGCAAGTAAATAAAATAAAGATGTAAACAAATAAGAGAGAGTGGGCCGGGTTATCGTGAGTTGAGGTATAATAGTCGGAAGGATCGTCTCGCTAGATGAGTGCAATGGCAACTAAGTTGTCGTGGCAACTAACACAGTTGGGTTGCCTGGGCAACTAGTATAACGGTTGCTTGGGCAACTGACTGGGCAAATGCTCGGGCAAACTGGGCGGCAACCTTCAAGGTTCGGCAGAGTGTTCTTCAATGGTTCCTCCTTATCCCTAAGTCAAAACTCTAGCTAATTGTGCATGCCTTGATAATACATCCCTGCATGAATCAAGGGTGAACAACAACCAATCTTGCGCTCCTCTTAGCCATTGAAATCCTAAACTTATTCCTAAGCCGAATTAGTCTTCACCATCAATTGATTGAATAAAGACCATGCTCATTCGTTTCTTGAATCTAACTCTCCCGATATTAGATAAATAGATGAATTCACAAGATCCTCTCCCAATTCACTCGCAAACAAGATTAAAAACCAAGAATGAGCAAACCTTGAATTAAAAATGCAAACTCAAATACCTAAACAAAATCCAATCGTTCTCACAACCACAAAAACACAATAACCCAAGCCAAATAAAATTAGTTCATGGCTGGGTTCGAAAGATATACAAAGAATAATCTCCAACCATAAATCTAACCGAAACAAAGAGGAAGAAGAAGAAATCGCACAGCCCATTTGGAAACTGTCCTCAATCGAACATGTTGAGGCTTGCGGCTTGGTCCTCTATTTATAGGGCTAGGTCAAAGTCTTTCTTGAGGAGTAAGTTAAGTTGGAATTAAATATCTAAAAGAGATAAATCTCTTTTATTTAATTCCTCTGAGATCTTCTCCTATTCAATAGGGATTTAGTCTTCCTTTGACCTCTTCATGGAATTCCAACTCCTTTAGGATTTATCTTTTCTCCACGTCATCTTGGGTTTATCTTCCCATTAATTTTGGCTGCCACATCAACTTATCCTTTCTTGTCGACAGTCGCCCTGGCAACTAGTTCGGCGTATCCTTCTTGAATTGCTCTGGCAACTGGTTCGACATATCCTTCATGCATTGCTCTGGCAACTTGTTCAAACCTTGCTTGGGCAATTAGTTCCTGCGCACAAAAGCACACCAAAGCAATATCTTTTTCCACAAAAATCACCAAGTTATGTAATCAAGCTTAACGGTGAAAAGAAACATGAATTAATGCATGGATGACTAATTATGTGACTAATATGAGCCTAAGTCTAACAATAATATGAGTAAAAAGGGTAATAAAAATAGTGCTTTTGAACACTTAGCAGCAGCCAACCAAGGGGACGAGGTGAACTCTACTCCTATTTCTATTCCACCGTTACTAATTTTCCATCTGATTTATGGTTACACGGAAAATTTTGACACTGGCTTTCACATGGGAGCGGATCAGCTGAATGTTGAGAATGATCAACATGCGTCACCTCATTCGACCAATGAATGTCCAGAATCACCACCGCTCGCAGCAAGTTCGGGGGACAATGCCATTCCCAATGAAGAGCCCAATCAGGAAGAGCGTTCAGAACACTATCGACATGGTCGTAGGTATTCAGTTTCGATCGAGGAGGTTTTACATGGCTATTTGGAGTTTGATGGCGATGACTTAGAGCGATTTAATCGCATTCGACACCGTCATTCTCAAATTTGTAAGTATATTCCTCCCCAAACTTTGGAAAGTTTACACCTGAGAGAATCTGTTATGCAATTTTTTAATGTGATAGGGTGGACAACTTATCATGAGATTCGTTGTAACACGTATTATGAACTAGTCTTTGAATTTTATGCCACGTTCTTATTTCATAAAAAAATGTGTTATTTCTATACATTCTCCTGATGTTATATCTTTTCGCTTGCTTGGTCAGTATTTTAGAATGTCAATTATGGAATTTAATTTTTATATGGGATTCATGATAGACGTCACGGATCCTGGGTATTTGACCGCTCTACTTGAGATTCTGCAGGACTTTGACAATGACATGTGCTATGAAACTCTTACTAGCTTGGTAGGTTCCAGATACGATCCTGGTGAGACAAAGGGATGGGCTATTCATAATCTGGCACTCCGCTACATACATCGCTTCCTTGCGTACAACTATTCAGGCCGAAATGACACTTCTTCCAATTTGAGTAAGGTCAAACTTTTGTTTCTATGGTGTATGCAAGTCAGCATGAAGGTAAATTTAGGCTTTTGGTTTGCCCATGCCTTTGAGCGTGTTGCACGAACCAAACGCCCACTTATTCTTGTTCCTTATATCGCACATCTTGCATCTCAACTTTTCCCTCTGACATTTGATCCTTCACAATTTACTTATGCTTTTGCCATGGATGCTTTGGATGCAAGGTGCTTGGATACAATGGGTCTTCTAGCCGGCACACCTGACGCACCATATATTGTTCCTCCGGGCACTAATACACCTCGTAATGAGCATGTTTTCCTCTAGAGGCCTGTTCCTCGACCAGCATGGGAAAACGATCCGCAGAGGGATGTTAACAAGCGTTTGAACTCCATCGAAACCAATATTTCTGAAATCCTCTCCTTCCTTCATCTGGGCACGTCTCGTCAAGGACGTGGCCGCAATTAGCTCAGGGAGTATTCTATTCCCTCTCTTACACTTCATTTTCCATAATAGGACATTACGATTAAGTGACGGGGGTGGAATTAGAAATCAAATTGACTCTCACTTATGATTTGTGATTGAAATTGAGTTGTTTCTTGATTAGAATTGTTGATAACCTTGGTTGCTAGTCTCTTGTTTGATTTAATTTCTTTGCATCTCTTTGTGAATTCAATCTTGTTCTTGTTGAATTTAGGGTGCACGATAGCACGGCATGACTAATTTATGTAAATTTTTCTTGGTCATTTCATGAATTTGTTGATTGAATTGGATGCATTACTTAGTTCAATAGACCTTTCGTATGAGTTTTGAGCCTAATGAGCATATATTGTTATTCTTGCTCTTTGTTTCAATTGAGTGTGCCAAACTAATTGATTGCATTCTAGAACTTGTAACTCGATGCTTGTTGAGACGACGCATTTTGATTATGATGCTTTAATGTGATAGAGGCATTAGGATTAAACCAATTTCTCTTACCGAACAAAATAGCCTACCCTTTTTTATTTATTTTCCACTTAGTGAACCATTTTTGAGCCTTTAATCATTTTCTTTGTTTACCACATCATTAAACCGAGCCTATTTTACTTTTGTTTTCCTTTCAAATATTTTTGTCACCCTTTTTCAGGACAAGTTGAGGTTGTTCCGAAGCGAAAAAATGAAAAAAAAAATTATATAACTGTGCAGTGCAATTCGAATATACTATTCGAGCAGAAACAAAAAAAGCAGAAAAAAGGTTTGCTTTGTTTAAAAAAAAGAAAGAGAAAAAGAAAAACAATTCGAATGAAAAAAATGAATAAACGATGATTGTTTGATTTCTTGTTTTCCTCTCTTCTCTTCGAATAAATTCTTTTTGAATAACTTTACTATTCTTGACTTTTTAAACCCCATCTTTCAGCCTTTTATCCTACCCGTTACAACCAATTTTAAAGTCATCTTGATTTTTGCATCACTTTCATATTAAGTTTGGAGATTAGACCTAGTTACAAGCCTATGGTAATAAGTTGATTAGTTTAGGCTTGAGCGATTCTCTTACCCGAAATACTTAAGCAAAATAAGGGAACCAATATAAGGAGCTAAGTCTTGTATTCTTTGAAATTGGTAGACGATTGAAATGCCTTGTCGAATTACACTTAATTGATTATGCCATGATTGATTGATCTTGAATTTTAACATTTACTTGATTTAGTTTAGTTTAGAGATGTTGGAAATTCTATGAAATTGGAGTTGGCAACTTATGGTTTTTAGCATAATAATTGAGAAATGCTTGAGGACAAGCATAGAATAAGTGAGGGAGAATTTGATTAGTGCTTAAGTTATGCATTATTCTATCGATAATTACTCCTTGATTGGTTGTTTTAAGATGCTAATTTGGGCATTTTTGTTCATTTTCAATACAGAACAGTAGATTCCAGAAATGTTGCCAAAACTGATGAAATTTCGTAATTTTTGATTTTCTGGACTCATGGCTGGATTAGTGGGCATGAAAGTCTGTCTGGATGCCACGTCAGCAGCAATGATAGCTTATCAACCTCATTTCAAATGACTTATCAGCCAAAATTTAAATTCAAACTTTGGAATTACCTTTTGTAGTTAATTTGAATAATTTGGGATTTATCTTTTATCTCTTTAGGGTTATTTTTAGGGTTTTAGGCTGCTATAAATACCCCCTTTGGGCAAACTCAAGCGGGATCTCTCATCTTTTGGGTTTTAATTTGTTCTTGTTTTTCTTTATTAATAGAAGTTTTTACTTTTCTTCTTCATTTTAACTTTTTCAAGTTTTTACTTTTTTTCAAAGATGCTAAGTATGATTTCTATCATACTTAGCTAAGTTTTCCATAGCCAAAGGCTAAAGCAATGACTCAATTCCAACGCGAGGATTGAAAAGCACTTAAACAACTTCGAGTGTCTCTCTCAGTTTTCTAAGCTTAATTTCAAAATCAAAATGATTTCAAAACCAAATATTGACGTTGATCAGGATGTTGTTTTAGTTAAATGTGTGGGAGGAAGGAACGGCTATTGAAGCACATTCGACTTCCTGGGAACACACTCAGCAAAATTGTTTTCTAAGAGGAAACTGAGATCGGAATTAGTTATTATTGAAACAACATAGTCCGAGTCGGCCTTTACTTAAACATTTTTGGTCTACAACATTGTTGTTGATTAGATCAATTTCCAAAATCAATATCAAAGTTGGCACTTGGGTATTCGGTATACAAGGTACAGTCACAAGGATTGATCCTTTTAGGCAAGTAACCGACGTGAATCCCGAAATGAAAAATCCTTTTTCTGATGATCCGAGGAAACTGAGTCAAAGCAAGAGCCCGAGGCTAATCTTTACCATATTGAATCACTTCCTAATCTTCTCTACAATCTCTTATTTTTTACTTAATTCCACAAATCCCCGCCATACTTGAATATTATTCAACTCTCTTGTTGGCTCACCAATTGAACAAACATAAATCAGGAAGTTCTCTTAGTCCATGTGGGATCGACCCTTACTTCTCTTTTACTACGTTTAAATTCCTTTATTTATTATTTGAGAAGAAGGAATTTTATTTACGTGAAAACGACGCGTGTCAGAGATGATACTCGATACTTATCATTTATTACATGCGACATGTATACTTGCATAATTTGTGTAGCACTTAAAACACGCAATAAGTTTTTGGCGCTGTTGCCGGGGATTGGCAATAGGTGTTAGTTGTTTTTTTATTACATTTTTTATTACTAACTTTTCTTTTTGTTTGTTTTATAAAAAAAATTCAGGTGCGCTGCAAGTTAAGGGACATCAACATGTCGGGAAAGAAAAGTCGATCTATTCGAGAGTTGATGATGCAAGATAGGAATCAATCCAATCAAGAGTTTCTTACACTTACCGATGATTACCTATACCAACCGAGAAAAGCCTATACAGTGGAAAACTCGTGCACTTGTTGCGGAGAACATCATGTGTTTCAAGATTGCCCTCACAATCCCGGTGCATATGGCTACATGAAGGACCATAGATGGAACTAACAGAAAAATCCTTCATGGTATGATCAAAAAGCTCATTTTTTTTACCATGACAATTTTTTCGTAGCAACATATATGCCATGGCAATATAGTCATTTTCAAAAGCATTCAAATTCCTTGGAGGAAATGCTTATGGCTTCCTTGGCTAGACTTGACAGATCAATTGAAGAGATTCGAGAGCTATCAAAGTCCATGGATGCGAGAATAGCTAAGTCGGATGCACCCTTGAGGGATTCAGAAGATCAATTGAGGAGATCCACATATGCCATGGATAACATGCCCCAACAATCAATTGCTAGGGATACTAAAATCCTAAGGCAAGATAGAAAGAGCAATACAAGGAGAGATCCTCGATGTGTGAGGATCAACTAAAACCTCCAAGTCGAAAGCCTGCCAATGAGGAAAACTGCCCGGCACTTGATGAGCCTATGCAATGAATTGCCACAGCAATGATTGAGGAGCCTGAAAAGAGCAATGTCGCGACAACATTCCGAGAGGCTGAGAAGAGTAATGCTACAGCAGATTGCTCGCATCCACCTTTCCACGGCAATTGCACGACCACATGTAAGATCAACGAGATGAAAATGCTTTGCCAATGAATATGAGCAGGTGATGGTTGAACCTTTTGAATTCTTTAAAAACTCACCTCATCCATTGCAGGTATTTCTTGAGGAACCAGTGCTGGTAGATTTGAAGCCATCAAAATCTCTAATGATGGAGATGTTTGAGAAGCCTAAAGAAAACGGTGCTTGGATTCATGAAGCTTTTCAAAAACTTGGTTCTTCCCTTGAATTACAACGAATTTTGGCAGATGATTGCCATGGCAATTGGCTTGAGCAGCAATTGCCACAACAACGAAGGCTACATCCAACCATGATGGAGGTCGACAAGAATGAGGTAATTAAATGGTTAGGTGTTGATATAACTTTTCCTATTAATATATTCATGCCTTTAGAAATATTAGCAAGGTGGATAGTATACATGGACTACAAGGAAGGCACCTCCACCATGGTAACGCAAAAGGGAGTAGCTGCAAGCATATTGGCCCAACTATTTTTGGGCAATATTGTCACTCGATGGAGGGTATGGATGGACTATAAGAAATATCAAAAATGACCCTTCTCAATCTTTCTTTTTATCGATATTTCTATTTTCATTTTTTCCTTTATTTTGATAATTATCCTTTTATGTTTAATTTTTTTGGATAAGAGTTTCAAGGGATAAAGAGTTTCCTAGCTTCCTTCTTCCTTTGAACTCTTAAGCTTTTCTTTCTTTTTTCACTTTATTTTTCCAATCACGAACCCACAAGAACCACCATTCCGCCGATTTGCAACACCAACCATTGAAGAAAGATATCTTGCTAGGTTTGCAAACTGGAAGGTATGGGAAGAGCAAGGTTTTTTCGACACCATCAAGGCCGAAAGAGTAGAGATAGTCTTCAAGGACCTCACGATCGAAGGGGGCAAATGGAATGGAGGAGCTCTAAAAGGGACGGTAAATCACCTCATGCTAAAACCCGAGACAAAACTATGGAATAAGTTTGTTAAAACTTGCTTAATGCCCACTACACAAAATACCACCGTTTCATATTCTCGTCTTTTGTTGATTCATTCTATTTTGAACAAGCGAATTATTAATGTTGGACAAATTATATGTGATGAGATATTTGCTTGTAGTGAAAAGGATGTAGGTTCTCTTTTCTTTCTGAACTTAATATCCTAACTATGCGAGAACGAGAAGGTGTCAAGTGATCCGAAGGACGAGAAATTACCCTCCAAAATCGGGTGGAACCAAACTCAATACTTGAATATGGGTGAAGAACCGGCTAAAAAACAAAAAGTGCCAAAAAACCCCAACACTGAAAATTTCTTGGGCAACCAACATTACCTCGGCAATTCTTGATGTCTGGGCAAGTCCTGATGCCCAGGCAACTGACCCTACTTCGGGGAACATGGATCAAATCAAAGAGATTCTCCGCCGTTTTACACACTAATTGAAGCGTATGGAGGCCCAACAATTGCAATTCATGAGGTACATGAGGGACCATAACGTAGCTATCACAATATTGATCCTCGAGAAGTACCCCAATAACACCGTGCCTTTCCAGTGTTTCCTACCGAACTAGTTACCTAGGCAACTAAAGATGCCAAGGCAACTACCGCACACGACAAAGGTAAAGCACCTATGGCTGAACTAACTCACACCGAATCCCTACATGGATTTATCAATTCGGACGAGTCTATCTCCGAACCTGTGGCATCACAACCGATCGTACCCCCAAAGCCAAAGCGAAAAGCTTTGATCATTAAAGAGACTGATGGTGAAAGTGAAACAAGCAAGGAGATTGCAAAGGTTCAAGCCACACCACCAGCCACCCGCATCCAACCACCACGCTGCAGAAAAAGAATCAAGTAAATGGCCCAAAAGAAACTCATCATTAAAGGTGAGGACCTTTCAGACTAACTCATTTGCATTTTATTTTAATTTTTCCATGCATTGAGGACAATGCTTCTCTCGAGTTTGGGGGTGTTTATTTCTAGTTAATTTCATTCTCATCTGCATTCATATTTAGTGATTACATATAGGTTGCGTCTATTACTTGCCATGCCTTTGATTAGATTTAATTGCTTGGGCCTGTTGAATATCCGATGATGAATTTTTTTCCAATGCACTTAATGGAAAGAACATTTAAATCTTAGGATTGCATGAAAAGAACTTAGAGTTTTACTATGATGCTAAAATATTATGAACACGGTTGTGGCTTATTGATTGAAAGAAATTAGGTGAACTTAGGTTGCTTAAAATTTAGGTAAATTAAAATTGAAAATTAAAAGTTAATTTCTTGCTCGAGGTGCCCGAAACTGGCTCTAGTAGTCGCACATTAAAAATATCGCTAGAGGTGCCCAAAATTGGCTCTTGTCGGAAAAAAAATTAAATTAATTAAAAGGAGAAATTGCTTGCTCTACTAGAGGTGCCCGAAATTGGCTCTAGTAAAAAGATGAGTAAATACCCCGGTAATTAAATTGATAAAAGCCTATTGTTTACATAGAATCTTGAAAGTCAACTTGTACACAAACGCACACACATTGTCATGAGCATTATAGTTTGGTTTCGGGAAATTTTTGTGCTATCTGAAAATTAAAAGGTGATCATACTTTGTGCCACATTTCTAAGGTTTGAATTCAAGTTTGAAACAGGTCTTTGATGATTAAAGTCTTGACAGGAAATTGTTAGTTTGCATTGCTTGAGGACAAACAATAGTTCGAGTTTGGGGGTGTGTTAAGTGTGAAAAGTACTATATGTTCTACCATTTTACTCATGGTTATTGCTAGACTTAGGCTCATTTTAGGTGCATTTGTAGTCATTCATGCATAATTTCATAGTTTCCTTCATTAACAAGCTTGGTTTGCTTTTTATGGAGAAATCAATGTTGTTGTGTGTTATTTTGTGTAGGACTGGATTATCGTGGCAATCAGGAATTACCGTGGCAATTAAGGAAGAAAATTGAAGGGTCTGCCAAGGCAATCGAAGCTGATTTCTAAAAGCCATGCCGAGCGGATTTCCGAGGCATGTCAAGACAAATCCACCTCATTAGGGATAAGCATGAAAAACAAGAGATAAATCCCAAATATTTGGATTTCTATGCAGCATTTAATGAATACTTAAATTTAGATTTATGAGGAGTTTTTAAGGAAAAAAATAAAAGAGATGTATTTCTTTTATTCTATTTAATTACAATTTAACTTCCTCCTCAAGAAAGACTTTGACCTAGTCATCTCCTATATAAAGAAGCCCTAGTCGCCTACTTGGAAGAGAGTTCGACTTGAGAGAGAAAGTGTTGCATGTTTAAAGTGCTCCACAATTTGTGCAAGTATACACGTCGCAAGTAATAAAGTGATAAGTATCGAGTATCGTTTCCTCAGGGATTGGTTTGGGCCACTTTGCTTAAGTTACTGCGTTTTTTATGATAGTTGGGTTGAATAAACAAGTAAAATAAAGAAATTAAGTAAACTAAAGGGAAGTTTAATGATTGAGAGAATAGGCTGGATTAAAGTGCATCGTGGTGAGGAAATTGAATGAACAGTCTCGGTTTTGCATGCAAAGGCAGCTTGATTGCCTCGGCAACAGGCAACATGATTGTCTGGGCAACTGACGATACGATTGCTTGGGCAATTAACGAAGCGTCTGTCTAGGCAATCGGTAAGGCGATTGCCAGGGCAACTAATAAAACGATTGCCTGGGCAATTGGGCGGCAACCTTCAAGGTTCGGCAAAGCGTTCTTTAATGGTTTCTCCTTATCCCTAATTTGAAAGTCTAGTCGATGTGCATGCCTTGATAATACATCCATGTGTTAATCATGGGTGAACATCAACCTATCTTGCATTTCTTTTAGTCGTTGAAATTCGTAACTTATTCCTAAGCCAAATTAGTCTTCATCGATTGGACAAAAACCATGTTTGTTCGTTTCATGAATCTAACTCTTCCGATATTAGATAAATGGATGTATTCACGAGATCCTCTCCCAATTCAATCGCAAGCAAAGATAAATACCAAGAATGAACAAACCTTGAACTTAAATTGCAAAACAAAAGACCTAAACAAATCCAATCATTTTCTTAGCCCCACAAAAACATAATAATCCAAGCCAATCAAGTTAGTTCATGGTTGGGTTCAAAAGATATACAAAGAATAATCCCCAAACATGAATCTAACCAAAACAAAGAAGAAGAAGAAGAAGAAGAAGAAAAAGAAGACTTCAAATAGCCCCTTGCGTTTTCTCTCTCAATTCCCCTCTTGTGGAGGCTTGCGGCTAAGCCTTGTATTTATAGGAGATGGCTAGGTCAAGGTTCTTCTTGAGGAGGAAGTTAAGTTGGAATTAAATACAATATAATAAAAAAATCTTTTATTTTATTATTTTATTCCTCCTAAAACTACTACTAAATCTCTTGGAATTTAATCTCCCTTTGATCTCCAAGAACTCCTCAATAATTGAAGTCTTTATCTCCATCAAATTCCTCTTGTAAATCCGAAATTTGGGGGAATTACCATGCAATTTCGAGTTTATCCAAAATTGGGCAGATTTGTCGACAATTGCCTGGGCAACTGGTTCGGCATGGTCTTCAAAAATCGCCTCAATTACCTCGAAAATTTCCTACTTGCTTCGGCAATTCCTATCCTGCACAAAATAAAGCACCAAAGCAGCATATTTTCCACAAAATCAACTGAATTGTGTAATCAAGCTTAATGGCGAAGGAAATTATGAAATTATGCATGAATGTCTAATAGTGCAACTAAAACAAGCCTAAGTCTAACAATAATATGAGTAAAAAGGGCAAGAAAAATAATACTTTTGAACACTCATAACACCCTTAAACTCAAACTATTGCTTGTCCTCAAGCAATGCAAAACTAACAATTACCTGCCAAGACTTTAATCATCAAAGACATGCTTTAAATTTACCTTCGAACATCAGAACTGTGGCACAAAGTGTGATCACCTTTTGAATTTTTCGGATAGCACAATAATTTCCCGGAACCAAACTATAATGCTCGTGACAATATGTGTGCGTAGTTGTGTACAAGTTGATTTTCAAGATTCTATGTGAACAATAGGCTTTTATCAATTTAATTACCGGGGTATTTATTTTTCTCTTTTTTTACTAGAGCAAATTTCGGGCACCTCTATTAAAACAAGCAATTTCTTATTTTAATTTTTGTTGACTAGAGCCAATTTCGGGCACCTCTAGCAATATCTTTAATGTGCAACTACTAGGGCCGGTTTCGGGCACCTCTAGCAACAAATTAACTTTTAGTTTTCAATTTAAATTTACCCAAATTTTAAGCAACCTAAGTTCACTAAGTTTCTTTCAATCAACAAGCAACAATCGTGTTCATAATATTTAGCATCATAGTAAAGTTCTAAGTTCTTTTCATGCAATCCTAAAATTTAAAGGTTCTTTCAATTAAGTGCAGTGGCAAAAATCTATCATCGGATATTCAACAAGTTCAAGCAGTTAATCCAATCAAAGGCATGGCAAGTAACATATGCAACCTATATGTTATTACTGAAGATAAATGCAACTAAACATGAAACTAACTAAAAACCAACACCCCCTAAACTCGAGAGAAGAATTGTCCTCAATGTATAGAAAAATTAAAATAAAATACAAATGAGTTAGTCGGATAGGTCGTCACCTTGAATGATGCATTTCCTTTATACCAATAGCTTGGTTTGTTTGTCGATTCGTGGTGGTTGAGTGCGTGTGGCTGGTGGTGCCTCTTGGACTCTCACTTCCGGAACCCCATCGCTTGCTTCTTGATCTTGGGTGAATTACTGGGCCTCTATTTGCTCTAATTGGTTGGATAGGGGTGGAGCATCTCTTCAATTTGATCCATGTTCATTGAAGTAGGGTCGGTTGCCTGGATATCAGGACTTGCCAAGGCATCAGGAATTACGAAGGCAATTTTGGTTGCCCGGGCAATTTTCGTTGTTGGGACTTTCTTTGGCACTTCTTGTTCTTTTGTCGGCTCCTGTGGGTTCTTGATTGGAAAAACAAAGTAAAATAAGAAAGAAAAACTTAAGAGTTCAAAGGAAAAAGGAAGTTAGGAAACTCCTTATCCCTTGAAACTCTTATCCTAAAAAAATAGTCATGAAAGGATTATTATTAAAATAAAGGAAAAAATGAAAATAAAAATATAGATAAAAATGAAGCTTGATAAAGGTCATTTCTGATATTTCTTATAATCCATCTGTACCCTCCATCGGGTGACAATATTGCCCAAAAATAGTTGGGTCAATGTGCTTGCAGCTACTCCCTTTTGCGTTACCATGGTGAAGGTATCTTCCTTGTAGTCCATGTATACACTCCACCTTGCTACTTTTCCTAAAGGCGTGAATATATTAATAGGAAAAGTTATATCAAGACCAAACCATTTAATTACCTCATTCTCCTCGACCTCCTTCATGGTTGGATGTAGCCTTCGTTGTTGTGGCAATTGCTGCTCAAGCCAATTTCCGTGGCAATCTTTTACCAAAATTCTATGAATTTTAAGGGAAGAACCAAGTTTCTGAAAAGCTTCATGAATCTAAACATTGTTTTCTTTAGGCTCCTCAAACATCTACATCAGTAGAGATTTCGATGGCTTCAAATCTACTAGAATTGGTTCCTCAAGAAATACCTGCAATGGATGAGGTGAGTTTTTAAAGAATTCAAAAGGTTCAACCATCACCTGCTCATATTCCATTAGCAAAGTATTGTCATCTCCTTGATCTTACATGTGGTCGTGCAATTTCTGTGGCAAAGGTGGATGCAAGCAATCTACAGATTCCTGCTTTAGCATCAACGTTGTAACATTCTAGGCATCAGATTCCTCAAAATTTGTTGTAGCATTACTCTGTTGTGCCTCTAGGAATGTTGTCGCGGTGTTACTTTGTTTAGGCTCCTCAATCATTGCCGTGGTAATTTGTTGCACAGGCTCATCAAGTGTCGAGCAGTTTTCCTCATTGGCAGGCTCTCAGCTTGGAGGTTTTAATTGATCCTCACACATCGGTGATCTCTCATTGTATTGCTCATTCTCATCTTCCCTTAGGATTTCATTATCCTTAGCAATTGATTATTGGGGCATATTATCCATGGCATATTTGAATCTCCTCAATTGATCTTTTGACTCCCTCAAGGGTGCATCCCACTGAGCTTTCCTCGTATCCATAGACTTTGATAGCTCTCGAATCTCTTCAATTGATCCGTCAAGTCTAGCCAAGGAAGCTAACAACGTTTCCTCCAAGGAATTCGAATGCTCTTGAAAAGGACTATATTGCCATGGTATATCTGTTGTTGTGGCAAAATTGTCATGGTAAAAAAAAGTTGAGCTTTTTTATCATACCATGAAGGATTTTGTTGTTGGTTCCATCTATGGTCCTCCATGTAGCCATGTGCACCAGGATTGTGAGGGAAATCTTCAAACAAATGATGTTCTCCACAACAAGAGCACAATTCTTCCGCTGTATAGGCTTTTCTCGGTTGGTATAGGTAATCATCGGTGAGTGTAAGAAACTCTTGATTTGATTGATTCCTATCTTCCATCATCAACTCTCGAATAGATCGACTTTTATTTCCCGACATGTTGGTGTCCCTTAGCTTGTAGTACACCTAATTTTTTTTTTGATAAAACAAACAAAAAGAAAAGTTAGTAAAATTAATAAAAAAATGCAATAACAAAAACAACTAACACCAATAGCCAATCCCCGGCAATGGCGCCAAAAACTTATTGCGTGTTTAGAGTGCTCCGCATTTTGTGCAAATATACACGTCGCAAGTAATAAAGTGATAAGTATCGAGTATCATTTCCTCAGGGATTTGCTTGGGCTACTTTGCTTAAGTTACTGCGATGGAAAAGAAAAACACAAGTGATGATAGTTGGGTTGAATAAACAAGTAAAGTAAAGAAAGCAAGTAAACTAAAGGGAAGTTTAATGATTGAGAGAATAGGCCGGATTAAAGTTCTAAGTTCTTTTCATTCAATCCTAAAATTTAAAGGTTCTTTCAATTAAGTGCAGTGGCAAAAATCTATCATCGGATATTCAACAAGTTCAAGCAATCAAATCCAATCAAAGGCATGGCAAGTAACATATGCAACCTATATGTTATTACTGAAGATAAATGCAACTAAACATGAAACTAACTAAAAACCAACACCCCCAAACTCGAGAGAAGCATTGTCCTCAATGCAAGCAAAAAATTAAAATAAAATACAAATGAGTTAGTCGGATAGGTTGTCACCTTGAATGATGCATTTCCTTCATGCCAATTGCTTGGTTTGTTTGCCGATTCGTGGTGGTTGAGTGCGTATGGCTGGTGGTGCCTCTTGGACTCTCACTTTCAGAACCCCATCGCTTGCTTTTTGATCTTGGGTGAATTGCTGGACCTCCATTCACTTTAATCGGTTGGATAGGGCGGAGCATCTCTTCAATTCGATCCATGTTCATCGAAGTAGGGTTGATTGCCTGGATATCAGGACTTTTCAAGGCATCGGGAATTGCCGAGGCAATTTTGGTTGCCCAGGTAATTTTTGTTGTTGGGACTTTCTTTGGCACTTCTTGTTCTTTTGTCGGCTCATGTGGGTTCTTGATTGGAAAAACAAAGTAAAACAAGAAAGAAAAACTTAACAGTTCAAAGGAAAAAGGAAGTTAGGAACTCCTTATCCCTTGAAACACTTATCCTAAAAAATAATCATAAAATGATAATTATTAAAATAAAGGGGAAAATAAAAATATAGATAAAAAGGAAGCTTGAGAAGGTTCGTTTCTAATATTTCTTATAATCCATCTGTACCCTCTATCGGGTGACAATATTGCCCAAAAAGAGTTGGGTCAATGTGCTTGCAGCTACTCCCTTTTGCGTTACCATGGTGGAGGTGTCTTCCTTATAGTCCATGTATACACTCCACCTTGCTACTGTTCCTAAAGGCATGGATATATTAATAGCAAAAGTTATATCAAGACCAAACCATTTAATTACCTCATTCTCGTTGACCTCCTTCATGGTTGGATGTAGCCTTCGTTGTTATGGTAATTGGCTTGAGCAACAATTGTCGTGGCAATCTTCTGCCAAAATTCTATGAATATTAAGGGAAGAACCAAGTTTTTGAAAAGCTTCATGAATCCAAACATCGTTTTCCTTAGGCTCCTCAAACATCTCCATCAGTAGAGATTTCGATGGCTTCAAATCTACCAGCATTGGTTCCTCAAGAAATACCTGCAATGGATAAGGTGAGTTTTTAAAGAATTCAAAAGGTTCAACCATCACCTGCTCATATTCCATTAGCAAAGTATTATTATCTCCTTGATCTTGTATGTGGTCGTGCAATTTCAGTGGCAAAGGTGGATGCAAGCAATCTATAGATTCCTGCTTTAGCATCAACGTTGTAACATTTTCGGCATCAGATTCCTCAAAATTTTTTGTAGCATTACTCTGTTGTGCCTCTCGAAATATTGTCGTGATGTTGCTCTGTTTAGGCTCCTCAATCATTACCGTGGCATTTCGTTACATAGGCTCATCAAGTGTCGGGCGGTCTTCCTCATTGGCAGGCTCTTGACTTGGAGGTTTTAGTTGATCCTCACACATTGGGGATCTCTCCTTGTATTGCTCCTTCTCATCTTCCCTTAGGATTTCATTATCCTTAGCAATTGATTGTTGGGGCATGTTATCCATGGCATATGTAAATCTCCTTAATTGATCTTCTGACTCCCTCAAGGGTGCATCCCAGTGAGCTATCCTCGTATCCATGGACTTTGATAGCTCTCGAATCTCTTCAATTGATCCGTCAAGTCTAGCCAAGGAAGCTAGCAATGTTTCCTCCAAGGAATTCGAATGCTTTTGAAAATGACTATATTGCAATGGTATATCTGTTGCTATGGCAAATTGTCATAGTAAAAAAAATTGAGCTTTTTGATCATACCATGAAGAATTTTGCTGTTGGTTCCATCTATGGTCCTCCATATAGCCATGTGCACCGGATTGTAAGGGCAATCTTCAAACACATGATGTTCTCCACAACACGCGCACGATTCTTCCACTGTATAGGCTTTTCTCGGTTGGTATAGGTAATCATCGGTGAGTATAAGAAACTCTTGATTTGATTGATTCCTATCTTCCATCATCAACTCTCGAATAGATCGGCTTTTATTTCTCGACATGTTGATGTCCCTTAACTTGTGGCGCACCTGAATTTTTTTTGATAAAGCAAACAAAAAGAAAAGATAGTAAAAATAATAAAAAATGCAATAACAAAAACAACTAACACCAATTGTCAATCCCCGGCAACGGCGCCAAAAACTTATTGTGTGTTTAGAGTGCTCCGTAATTTGTGCAAGTATACACGTCGCAAGTAATAAAGTGATAAGTATCGAGTATCATTTCCTCAGTGATTGGTTTGGGCTACTTTGCTTAAGTTACTGCGTTGGAAAAGAAAAACACAAGTGATGATAGTTGGGTTGAATAAACAAGTGAAGTAAAGAAAGCAAGTAAACTAAAGTGAAGTTGAATGATTGAGAGAATAGGTCGGATTAAAGTGCATCGTGGTGTGGAAATTGAATGGACAGTCTTGGTTTTACATGCAAAGGCAGCTTGATTGCCTCGGCAACAGGCAACACGATTGTCTGGGCAACTGGCGATACTATTGCTTGGGCAATTAACGAATCATATGTCTGGGCAATTGGTAAGGCGATTGCCAGGGCAACTAGTGAAACGATTGCCTGGGCAATTTTGCGGCAACCTTCAAGGTTCGGTAAAGTGTTCTTCAATGGTTTCTCTTAATCCCTAATTTGAAACTCTAGTCGATGTGCATGCCTTGATAATACATCCTTGCGTTAATCATGGGTGAACATCAACCTATCTTGTGTTTCTTTTAGCCGTTGAAATTCGTAACTTAATCCTAAGCCGAATTAGTCTTCATCGATTTGGACAAAAACCATGTTCATTCGTTTCTTGAATCTAACTCTCCCGGTATTAGATAAATGGATGCATTCATGAGATCCTTTCTTGATTCAATCTCAAGCAAAGATAAATACCAAGAATGAACAAACCTTGAACTTAAATTGTAAAACAAAAGACCTAAACAAATCCAATCGTTTTCTCACAACCACAAAAACACAATAATCCAAGCCAATCAAGTTAGTTCATGGCTGGGTTCAAAAGATATACAAAGAATAATCCCCAAACATGAATCTAACCAAAACAATGAAAAAGAAGAAGACTTTGAACAGCCCCTTGCGTTTTCTCTCTCAATTCCCCTCTTGTGGAGGCTTGCGGCTAAGCCTTGTATTTATAGGAGATGGCTAGGTCAAGGTCTTTCTTGAGAAGGAAGTTAAGTTGGAATTAAATACAATATAATAAAAGAAATAGATCTCTTTTATTTTATTATTTTATTCCTCCTAAATCTCTTGGAATTTAATCTCCCTTTGATCTCCAAGAACTTCTCAATAATTGGAGTCTTTATCTCCATCAAATTCCTCTTGTAAATCCAGATTTTGGGGGAATTATTCATGCAATTTCAAGTTTATCCATAACTGGGCAGATTTGTCGATAGTTGTTTGGGCAACTGGTTTGGCATGGTCTTCAGAAATCGCCTCAATTGCCTCGGCAATTTCCTACTTGCTTTGGCAATTCCTATCTTGCATAAAATAACGCACCAAAGCAGCATCTTTTCCATAAAATCAACTGAATTGTGTAATCAAGCTTAGCGGTGAAGGAAATTATGAAATTATGCATGAATGCCTAATAGTGCAACTAAAATAAGCCTAAGTCTAACAATAATATGAGTAAAAAAAGGGCAAGAAAAATAGTACTTTTGAACACTCATCAGAAAGCTAGGGGCTGTTCGACATCTTCTTCTTCTTTATTGTTTCCATTCGATCCATGGCTGAGAATTTTTCCTTTGTATATCTTTCGAACCCAACGATGAATTAATGTATATTGTTTGGGTTATTGTGTTTTCGTGGTTGTGAGAACGATTGGATTTGTTTAGGTATTTGAGTTTGCAATTTTAATTCAAAGTTTGTTCATTCTTGGTTCTTAATTTTGATTGCGAGTGAATTAGGGGAGGATCTCGTGAATTCATTCATTTATCTAATATCGGGAGAGTTAGATTCAAGAAACGAATGAGCATCGGCTTTATTCAATCAATCGATGGTGAAGACTAATTTGACTTAGGGATAAGTTGTGAATTTCAACGGCTAAAATGAGCGCAAGATCGGTTGTTGTCCACCCTTGGTTCACGCAGGGATCTATTATCAAGGCATGCACAATTAACATTGTTTTGAGTTAGGGATAACAAGAAACCATTGAAGAACGCTTCGCTAAACTTTGAAGGTTGTCACCCAATTGCCCAGGCAATCGCTCCATTCCTAATTGCCCAGGCAATCGCAAAATTGCCCAGACAATCTGACTGGATCCAACTGATGAAACGATTGAGCTACTCTAGCACTCAATTACCACAACGGTCCATTCAACTATCACTCCACGACTCACGATAACCCGGCCTACTCTCTTACCGATTACTCTTTTCTATTTTCTTTATTTTGTTTAGTTTATTTTACTTGATATTCATCATCTTCAATATTATTCCTTTTACAGTGTAATAACTTAAGCAAAGTGGCCCGAGCCAATCTCTATGAAGAGGATACTCGATACTTATCATTTATTACTTGCGACGTGTATACTTGCATCGTTTGTGTAGCACTTAAAACACGCAACAGAGATGGACTGATGTAGAGGAGGTAGCATTTCAACAATTAAAATCAGCTAAGTTTTGCCCTGTCTTAGTTTTGCTAGACTTTAATTCTGAATTTATCATTGAGACTGGTGCTTTTTATATGGGAGTAGGGGTTGTGCTAAGTCAAAATGGAAGATCTTTTGCTTTTTTCAGTAGAGCTTTGGGAGTGAGGCTCCAAGGCTTATCTATTTATGAAAAAGAGATGCTAGCAGTATTAATAGCTATGAAGAAATGGGTTGTTTATCTAGTTATGAGACATTTTAAGATAAAGACTGACCACCAAAACTTGAAATTCCTGACTGAAAATAAAGCCATCACCCCCTCACAACAAAAATGGGTTGTAAAAATGATGGGCTATGACTATGGGGTGAATTATAAGAAAGGGATCAATAATGTGGTAGCTGACAGTTTGTCTAGGAAACCAAGGGGAGAGCATTGTCATTGATGGCCATTAGTAGTGTTTCCACTGATGAGATTGCTAGAGTGGCAGGAACTTGGTATAGAGATGACAAACTGAAGAAAATTATCCTTGACTTGGAGAAGGGATCACTAAGTCACTCAAAGTACTCATGGGATGGAAAACTGTTAAAAGAGAGAGAGAGAAATTAGTGGTCGAGGTGGGAGAAGACAGTGAACTCAAGAAGGAATTGATATTTTTTTTCTATGAAAGTGCAGTGAGGAGACACTCAACGGCAGATGCAACCATCAGAAGGTTAACTGAAACTTTTCAATATAAGGGATTGATGAAGCAAGTGAAAACATGGTAAAAGAGTGTGGAGTGTGCCAGAAGAATAAAGATGAACTACAACACCCTAAGGGGTTTCTACAACCTTTTCTCATACCAGAGGCAGCCTGGCAATCCATTAGTATGGACTTTATAACAGGTTTGCCAAGTTCTAAGAAGAATGATGTAATTCTGGTCATAGTTGACAGACTGATAAAATATGGCCATTTCATAACTTTGTCTCATTCTTTTACATCAAAAGACATTGCCCAAATATTTCTTGAAAATGTGTTTAAGTTGCATGAGATGCCACATGCTATTGTTTGTGACTGGGACAAGATCTTCATGAGCCTGTTTTGGAAGGAATTATTTCTGAAGTTGGGGACCAGAGTAACTTCATCTACAGCCTACCATCCTAAGACTGATGGACAAACTGAGAGGGTCAACAAATGTCTTGAGACTTATTTGAGATGCATGACTGGTTAAAGGCCTAGAGAGTGGAGTGAATGGTAGCATCTAGCTGAGTGGTGGTACAACACAACTTTCCATTCTTCTATTCTGACAACTCCTTTCCAAGCTTTGTATGAACAAGTACCTCCTTTACATGTGCCTTATATTGTTGGAGAATCAGTAGTGGCCTCTATTGATAAGAGCCTGCAAATGAGAGAAACAGCCACGAAAATGTTGAAATTTCATTTAAGAAGAGCTTAGGACATAATGAAGCATCAGGCTAACAAAAGAAGGTTTGAAGGGGTTTTTTAGGTGGGTCTACTTGAAATTACAGCCATATCGACAACATTCAGTTCAGAACATAATTTCCCAAAAGTTATCCCCCAAGTGGTTTGGGTCATTCCTTATCTTGGACAGAATTGGGGAGGTAGCATACAGACTCAAATTGCCATATGCTTCCAGGATTCATCCTATTTTTCATGTTTCCCAGGTGAAGAAACATGTGGGAGCAGATATTGTTCGAGCTGAGCTGCCACTGATTGGGCCAGATGGGAGAATTAGTAAGGAACCTGTAAAAATTCTGGATCGCGAGATTGAAAAAAAAGGAAATCGAGAAATCACTGAAGTTCTTGTGGAGTAGACAAACTCTTTTCCTGAAGATGTCACATGGGAGTCCTTATACCAGCTGCAACAACAGTTTTCTCACTTCAATCCTCGAGGACAAGGATAATTCAAAGATGATCGTTAGTGTTTGAAAGTTAGTTAAGTCTTAATATTCTGTTTTTTTAGTTTAATGAAACGCTGCGTTGTGAGGTGTCTATAATTAGATAAAACGGCACTGTTGGCTAGTTAGGGTTATTTAGTCTGGTTTAGGTAGCTGGTCATGTTTATCAAGTTGTTATGTGATGAAACTGTTTCTCCTCATCTAAGAAAATTTTTCTTCTCATCTTGCACAATCTGCTTCTCATCTCCTTTTTTCTCTGTTTGATTTGAGTGATTACACTGTGGATAAATGATGAGATGTGTGACGTAGAACGGTTCGAATTAGTCTGAGAAAAATTTTAAGAAATCAAGTAAAGCCTTAAGAAACGAAAGAACAACAAGAAAAACAAGATCTAATCCTAAAATTATACCTGCTAAATTCTCATGCGAATCTCTTTTTTTCCTCGAGAAATTAATAGTTTTAAGTTATCTTTTAAATACAAATTTTGTAATATAGTCTGTAAAATCTAAATTTTAATTTTTAAATTCTGAAATTCTAAACACTAAAATATGAATCATTATATTCTAAACCCTAAATATAACATCCAAACCTAGAATTGACTTTAATCTACCAATATGTGTATCAAAATATTTTCTAAAGATTGCTATTTTATTAGAATACAATATTAATTAATACTTTTTTGGTACATGTGATACTAATATTTTTTATAATGTTTAATACATTCAACCAATATATTAATATAAAATATTCTGCTTATAAGTACTCTAAGAATGTTCTTCAAATTTAGTATACATATTAATATTATTTTCATTAATTAAATTGTAAATCATCAATAATGTTACTAATACATTTGTAGCGATGTCCCTTTTCTCGTTAAAAAACGTGGGTTTTCGAAGTGTTTGTAATTTTTCGGATATAAAACGTTTATTCCGTGGGGTTTAAGAAAAAAAACCGCATTTTAAAAATTGGAGTCGCCACCGGCCACTTAGGTAGGCCGGACACCATAAAACCAGAGATTTAAAAACTGTTGGGTTCGGGAGTCGGTTACGGATGGGGAAGGATTAGCACCCCCACACCGCCCAAAATTGGTACTTTAATAATTACCGCTTCATTAATATTAGACTTTCCGGATTAAAGTGACGATTAGTTTAAAATTTGGTTATAATTGCGAATAAATTTTAAAGGCCCCGTTATCTGAGGGTAAACGCTCAACCACTATCACTACACATGATACTGGCCCCGTTTACGCTCGGATAAAAGGACACCGCATTGACAATTTATATATCCCATTATGCAAACTTAGTGAGCAAAATATAAAACATGGCAAATAATTTAAATACAATGCAAATAAATATTAACATAATAAAATACTAATCTAATAAAATATTAATCTAAAACATACATACATAAATATTAATCTAACTCATAAATAAAAACATATCTAACATAAATAAAATACTAACATTCATAAATATTAATTTAAAAGACAAATAAATATTATTCTAACACATAAATAAAAATGAATCTAATATAAAGAAAATGTTAATATAAAACACAAATTTAAAACATATTAAATACTAATCTAAAACATAAACATACAAACTAAAAATAAGACTACAATTTTAAAATAACTAATACTTCATTAAATTATAAAAATTACAACACTAATAAAAAAGGGAAGAAAGTATACCTAACTAGGAGCTCGAATGACAAACCCCAACTGAACTCCAACGAGATCTACCGCGACCCCTCCAAAAATATTAACTAGATCGGACCTAAAATAAGACCCCGATCGAATGTTGGATCGAACCAACTGGGGCCGAGGGCACTGCCCCCAACCCCGGCCAGCCTTGCGGCCGGCCTAGCCCCCACGATTTGGGTGGCAATTCAATTGCCAATTTCATTTGGCAATTTGGCCTCCAATTGGCGTGGAATTGCTGCCTATTTATAGGCCAAAGGGGATGGGTTAAGGGTGACGTGGAGCACCCTGCTCCACGCAATTTTCTTTTTTTTTAATATATTTTTTATTGTTTTTTTTTTGTTTTTTGTTTTGATTTTTTATTAATTTTATATTATAATACTAATAACATTAAAACCCGGTAAAAAATGAGTGATTACAGTTGCCCCTCTTTGCTTGTTCTTGTGAAACGAGGACAAAGCAAAGATCAAAAGCACTCATTTTTGACCTACTTTCTTGTCTTTGGCTTCGGAATCACTTGTTCTTCTGGAACTATCCGCTCTTCCTTAGCTGAATCTTCAGGCTCGTAAGTTCTTCCTATATAGAGCTTCGTCACCTTCCGATCTTGGAGTTATAGGCTCTTTCTGCATAGAACCCTTCACTCTGAAGCCTCGAGTTATGAGTCCCTCCTATATAGAACCTTTCATTCTGAGACGGTGCAGCTTGGAGTCCTTCCTATATAGAACTCTTCGCCTTCAACGCTGGTTTCTCCTATATAAAACCTTCTGCGTCACTGATGGATTCTTCCGACTGGGAGTTCCTCCTATATAGAACTGCTAGTCTTCAAACCCTGGAGCTGTCAGTCCTTCTTATATAGAACTTTTAGCTTCTGAAATCTCAGAGCTACAGGTTCTTCCTATATAGAACCTTTCACTCTAAGACAGTAAAGCTTGGAGCCCTTCCTATATAGAACTATTCGCTTTCGACACAACAGGTTTTCCCTATATAAAACCTTGTGTATCATGGGTGAATTCCTTCGACTTGGAGTTCTTCCTATATAGAACTGCTAGTCTTCACCCTGGAGCCGTCGGTCCTTCCTATATAGAACTTTTGGCTTCTGAAATCTTGGAGCTACGGATTCTTCCTATATAGAATCTTTTACTCTAAGACAGTGAAGCTCAGAGCCCTTCCTATATAAGACTCTTCGCTTTCAACACAACAGGTTTTCCCTATATAAAACCTTGTGTATCATGGGTGAATTCCTTCGACTAGGAGTTCTTCCTATATAGAACTGCTAGTCTTCACCCTGGAGCTGTAAGTCCTTCCTATATAGAACTTTCAGCTTCTGAAGCCTCAGAGCGGCGGATTCTTCCTATATAGAACCTCTCTCTGGAGCTTGAAAATATAGGCCTTTCCTATATAGAACTTTTATCTTCGAATTTGGGATTCACACCACGATGGCTACCGATGTCTCTTCAGATTCGGGGATTCACACCGAAAATGGCTACCAATCTTCAAATTTTAGGGACTCACGCCGAAGGTGGCTGCCAAAACTTCTTCAAATTTAGGGACTCACGCCGAAAATGGCCGCCAAAACTTTCTTCAATTTAGGGGTTCACGCCGAAAATGGCCGCCAAAACTTCTTCAGATTTAGGGACTCACGCCGAAAATGGCCGCCAGAACTTCTTCAATGAAATCCACTTCTTAATGTTCTTTGATAATTCTTCAAGTACCTGTCCAAAATAAGCAAAAATTGACAAGCCCCTATCTATATGATGCATGCAATGTAATGGTTTCTTTCTTTTCTTTTTCTTTTTTCTTCTCATTTTCTTTTTATTTTCTTCTTTTTTTCCTTTTCTTTTCTTTTTTCACTTTTTCTCTTTCTTTCTCTCTTTTTCTTTTAGCCTTTTTGTTCTAAAGTCTTACACCCTGAAAGGTCGTTCCTCAGATCTCTTCATCTCTTTACTACTTTACTGTATGCTCTTAAATCCTCATTTGAACATGCTTTTAAACCTTTTGTGCGGAAGGCTTTCTTGTCTTTGGGGTTATCACTCGTCTTCATTCTTATAAGAACACTTGTCATCTTCTTGGCGTTGCCCCATTCAACCACGGGCTCCACTGCTTTGAATTTTCTGGCCCATCATACAGAGCTCATCATTGATATTCTCGTAGCATTTCGACGGGAACTAACTCTCGGTCTCTATGCCTTAAATCTCATCATCATTCATTTTTAAAGTAATGCAAAAGGCAATTTACTTGTGTATATTTCAAAAATAATGATTGTTTGAAAAGATAACAGTCATTTCGAAAATCACAACTTGGACGGGATACCAAACATTTGGTAAACATCTTTTTCTTTTCTTCTTCTTTTTCTAAGGACCAAACATTTTTTTATAAAATAATGCTTGGAGAATGGTAAACAAAATTCGAAGTGTATTGCCAAACATTTTTTTAAAAACTAATGTTTGGGGGAAATGGTAAAGATCAAAACTTTGGGAGAAAATGTCAAACCTTTTAAAACATGTTTGCCCCCGAAATATCAAACACCATAGCGCATCTGCTTCAAGTTGCCAGAGATCAACTCTAATGAAGCGCCTATTTAGAAGATCTTGACCATTGTGGAGATATATGTCAATGTATAGTTTCTTCTGGTCTAATAGGCTTTTGAGAGGAACAACCCTACCTAGTTTCTACCCCGTTTAAGGTGGCTCTCTTAATCTCACTATCTCACCATGCCCCATCATTCCCTCATTTGGGTGTCGATCAAGCACTTCGAAGTTTGACGTTCCTTGAAGAAAAGTTAACCCTTATAGGCGGAATGAAATCTGAAGACATTCTCATTCAACTTGGATATCTATGGATGACCAGAATGGTCTTTGGGGCTTGTAATGTAGGCCTTTGGTTTATGGTTAAGTGAAACAGTATTTATTTACTTGTGTAACTTGGATATGCCCATTATTCCTTCTCTTTTTTTAGATCACTCTAGACTGCCCGTTTTCGGGTTTTCACCCTAGAGTTCATTTCCTTTCTTTTATTGTATGCTGCCTTGCATTCTGGCTATATACTGATGTTCATTTTCTGTTCAAGAATGTTTGATCCTCCAAAACTCCTCGGAACTGAGATTTCTTGAAGGACTACGAATACATTTCTGGGAATTCTTGTGATTGGCACGCCCAGATGAAATGTTATTCTTGCTTTCTTTTTTTCTCTCTTTTTTCTTTTTTCTTTTTCACTTTTTCTCTTGGATCGCTCTAGACTGCCCATTTTTGGGTTTTCACCCTAGAGGTCACTTCCTTCAGTGTATTTTGGTTGGATATTGATGCCAGCAGGCTCAGGTAGACTACTCTTTTTCTTCATTTTTAGGATCACTCTAGACTGCCCATTTTTGGGTTTTCACCCTAGAGGTCATTTCTTTTTTCAAAATTGGCAATCTTCGGGCCGACTTGTCTTGACTTGGCTTCAATTCGAGCTTCTATACTAATTTTCAAAACTGATATTTACTTGAAATGTGGATTCCTTATTTCTCTTGCACATAGTTGAAGTCTCGTTCTTGTATTGTTTGATATGTGTGTGAAGCATAGACTGTATTCTTCATTTCTCTCTTTTTTTTCTTTTTTTCTTTTTTAGACTGTTCATTCTGGGTTTTTAGCATTGAATCTTTTTCTTCTTATTCGAGTCTATGAATGTATCCTCGAATCAACACGGATCTATACTGGGTATTGATGCGATCTTCCGTTCGGAGTTAATTGCCTCTCTGCAGCTCTTCTGATATTTACTCGATCTGGATTGCTTCAGCCTTCTGATTACCATTTATCTTCTTTTTTGGCTTTTCGTTTGGACATATCCATGTTTTCAACCACTTTCTTCTGATGATTTTCTGATCTTCGTATCCAATCTGTATGGTCTTATATGTGTCTTCTGGTAAAGTAAAAGAACAAAATTCGTTGTCATATTCACAAATGTCCTGAGAATGCCTTCAGGGGGTAGAGGTTTAGGGTCAACTTTCATTTCAATGATCTTAAACGACAAGTGCCTGAGAAGATAAATTCTTAAAATGGGAACTGCTCATTGTCTAAACACTCGCTTTTGTTCCTCTGTTGGCCTAAGTAAACTAGCAGATACTCACATTTACAGTATCACCACAACATTCAATCTCTTCTAAATATATGCAACTTAGAGTTGATCTTTGGGTTTGAAGCAAATGTACTGTTGCATTCAAAATTCGAGGACCTGGTATATAAATGATATATACATACGTCCATTAAAAAATGCATGTATATGCATATGGGAAAACTACCCCATAAAAATAAAATGTTTAAAGAATCAAGAATGTAAAAATGCTTTTCTAAATGGAAATGTAATTTTTTAATTCTAATAAACAATGATTTTTTTGTTGAGAATTTCTTTGTGAAATGATGAGAAAACCGTAGGGACCTTTGGATTATCTCCAGGGTACTAACTCATTATGCCCCTTCCAAGGTAGTGTAGGCTTGCCTCTTCTCTTGTTTTTCCACCGCTGGATCAATTCTCTCGTCATGACTCCCTCATCGACCAGCTTCTTGATTTTTTTAACGACCCCAAATTTCTTAGTGTCATGCCCCATCGCCTCAATGTTTTGAAAGTGGTACCCATTTATCTCTTTGTTTCCTTCTGCTCTTAGGTAGGTATGGTCTTTAAACTTAGGTCCCGGAGTGCATGTTTGATTCTCTATCCAACTGTCATGAAGTCCTCAAAGCTGGTATTCATTTTCCCGAGCACCTTATCAAAGAAGAAATAAGAAAGATGGCATGGAATTCACTTTCCTCTTCATCTACGGGAGGCTGCACTTGGGTCGCTAAACACATACACCTCAAAGCACATTCCTCGAAGCTTTCATCAGGTTTCATCTTCGTACCCTAGAGATACCGACGACTTAGTGCTAGGTCCAAAGCATATCACATCACGGTAGGTCCTGCTAGACTGTCGGGTAAGTAGTGGATCGGTAATTTTTCAATGTAGCCCCCCATCTTTTTTTGCAGAATATGGTCACACGAATATTGAGGCATCTTTTTCCTTTATTATGTGCAAATCTGGAAATCTTTGGAATCCGGAGGAACGACCAAATCGGGGCTCAAACAGAGTTTTCTTGTATTAAAGGCATCAAACTTCTTTTTCTCTCTTTTTCTCTCGATTCCATCTTTTAACTGCTCGAATCTTGATTTTTGAGTGTATTCAATTCTTTTATTCACGATAAAACTCTAATTGTTCTTTGGATTACCCCCCCCCCAAATTTTATGCAAGGTAGTGATAGTGTTATGTAAAATATGTCATGATTGTACAATGTAATGCAATGCAATCCTAAAATATAAATATGAATGCAGTAAGGTGTTGATTCCAAAAGTGATCCTCATAGAACGACGTTCATTGAGGACAAAAGGTTTCATTATATCAGATATTAGATATTTACAGTTACTGATAAGCTTCAGTGCCTACTTTCTTAACTTCATCTAGTAGTCCGGTCAGCTTGCCTCTATAGTCCAACTCTTGATCCACGTTCTGACAAAGCCTGCCACCTTGTTGAGCCGTCTTACCTGCTCGAGTAATATCGATATTCGGGTCTTCATCTATCCCCTGCTTAGTCTTTCGTAGCTTGGAAGTTGCCCTTTCCAACTGAAGAGTGTTGGATTGTCATTGCTCTGTCGTAAACTTGTTTCCATAACTCTTGTTAATGGCTAAGTTATTCTGTAGCTCATCTCTGGAGACTGTCGTACCTATTCCCAATTCCCTCAAACTTACCTGATAACAGCCTAACTTGATTCTCGCTTGACTAAACTTATTCCACATTATGAGTCGTCTTTCAACTGGACAATACCGTTCATCTATTCTTTAAAGGTGACCCAATCTGATATTCTTAAACACTCAGGAAAGCTTCTGATGATCATTCTGTAAATTCAATTTTATCCAAGTTATCTCTCTCTTATCTGAGCTGGCTGAACTCGAAAGAATATCCCTCTCCTGGGATACCCCTATCTATGATCTTCAAATTTAGCTCACTTGAGTGACCCACTTCGGTATTACTCAAACTTTGTCCTGGATATCGATTCCTCCTCAACTTTGACCCTCGGGTGATTGTTAGCTCACTATAGAATTGGGGAACTCCGTCTTCGAAACCTAAAATCCTCATCGCGATAAGATCTTGAACTCATTCCTCAGGGCCTCGCAATCCTCAATACCGTGACCCAAACTTCCTAAACGGTAACTGCCTCTAGCACGTGTGTAGTAATCTCTCGGATAATACGGTCTCCTCGCTAGAGACTTCACCGAGGTAATAAGGCTCTTGTCGATGAATCATTAGGAGTAGTTCGGTGTACCTCACAAGAATCGAGATATACTTATTTTCATTACTTGCTTCTCAAGTTTCTTCTGGACCGAGCTCTATTTTTTGAAAGCCCGACTCAAGCATACCTTCCGCCTGTTTATTGATGCAGATCACAAAAAGGGTTTAATTTGTCGTATTTGGCTGACTTAAAGGTAGAATTCTGACTATCTCGCTCTCTATTCTGATCCTTAATTGGTTCTTCTTTCGGTTTGATGGATCGCTTACCTTTCGTCAAAGTAATCATCTGATTCATCACGTCTTCCCTCTGCTTCTTTCAACTCTTGCACTTTACTTTACTCATTACCAGTACCTTATCTCCTTACCGTGTCTGACCTGAAGCCTTCAGATGGTTCCTCTTCTATTGTCTTTGATCTTGTTCTGGGACAAAACCCTGGATCTGTGCCCTCTAATATCTGACCAGACGACCCTTTGCCAATTATGAACGATTTCTGATATTTGAGGAACCACTTCGGGAATCAATACCCTATAAATGCGAGAATGCATGCAAATGCGATGTTGATTCTCGAACAGTCTTTGAAAAACTTTCAATAGAGCAAATGTATGTTTGCAAGAAATTAATAATGAATTACAGGCAGCAGTTGAATTTATTCTGGAGACCTTGACTTCGGGAAGCAAAACTTGTGCTCCACGTCTCGACGTCGTCTTCAGGATGATGGATGACTCTGTCTTCTCCTCTTATTCTATTTTATGGACTCGTGACGTCGTGATCTTTATTTTTGTGGCTTCTGAAAATGACATCAGACAATATTTTCTTCTGTAGATCTGGGTACGTCTAAACAGTGATGGATTCTATCGATCCTAGGGGAGTACTTTAAAACTTTTTAAATTAAAATTTTTAAGGATCATTTGGTTTAAAAATTTCCCCTTTTTATTATCAAAAAGTTTTAACTTACTTAAAAATGAAACTTTTAGGTTTCTTTTTGTTATTATTATTATTCTGAAAGTTTTATGAGGGAAGAAGTTTCAAAGCAAAATAATATTTTTTCAAATTTTTTTCTCTTTTTTATGAGTTAAATTAAAATCTGAGATTTTTTTTTTAAAAATGGTCAAATGTGAAGATTTAAAATTGGGGTTCTGCGGCCCTGACTGAATCTTCTGCGTCGCACGCGCCTTACTATCGTACCGTCTTCTTTCGCGATTGGTCTTTGCTCGGCCTAACTTGATACTGTAATATTATCGTTTCTGGCAAAGCAGACTTTTTCTATTCTGAAAGCCTTTTAAAGAATTGTTCTTGAATCAACACCATGTCATGATATGCAACATGAATGCAAATAAAGGCGTTGATTCCGCTGGTAATCACCATTTCGAACGACTTTCATGGGAATTAAAGGGTCCAGATTACAAAAAAAATCCATATTACAAAAGGAGTCCCTATTACAAAAAGAGTCTCTATTACTAAAAGTCTTAATTACAAAATAAAGTTCTACACATAATCCCTAGCTCTACCTCCTAGCTCCTCGACAGCTCTGAGCAACTTGATAAACCTTGGTGCTTCTTCCATGTCCGGGGTTACGAAAGGTCGGAGAGTCGCAGCTTCGGTAGCTAAGTCATTCACACACCTTGTAGCTCGTTGTATGTCCACCATCAGGGTCTCGTGTGTATACTTTGGCACTACACGCTTGTTCGGCAAATCGTTACCTCGGATCTGTTGATTAATCTCTGACCAATGTCATACAACTGGATCGATGTTGTCCTTCCTAAGACACCTTTTTTTTCCATGATGAAAGATTTTCTAATCGGGCAAACCACTTGAATCAACGCCTCTATGTAATGTGGATGCAATGATAATGCAACAAAAATATGTGTAAAATAAAAATAAAACACAAAAAATGAGTTAGTACCGAATAAAAATAATAAATATATAAATAAAAGGACAAAATTAAACAGAATAAACACACAAAACAACCCTATTTATCCCGTCTAAAACCTAAGGTTATCCGCATGGCTCTAAATGGGTAGGTTTCTATGTATTCTCTACATGCAGTCTTGGTTCTAGGAGGTACCCGAATTGTCCTTGTTGTCCTCTACTAAGAGTAGCAAGGCCCCCGATCATCACCCATTATAGGCTCCTTTCAACCGGGTTCAATTCAGGGGGACCCATTCGCTTATGCCCGTACGAAGGAACGATATCCTTACGAAAGCATAAGGTACTCGAGCCCCGAAGGTACTTGCTAGGCCCATACGGGAGAACGATATCTCCACGAAAGCATTAGCGTTTTCCCCCACTTAAAAAACGGGTTTATATGCCATATTTTAAATGCGTTAAAATAAACGCGCAATTATAACCGAATGTTAATTTAATAGTCACTTTAACCCAGAATTTCTAATATTAATAAAGCAGTAATTATTTTAAAAGCTTGACTCTCATTTGTTTTTGAAAAACAAAAAATTGTCCCCAGTGGAGTCGTCATCTGTAGCGATGTCCCTTTTCTCGCTAAAAACGTGGGTTTTTAAAGTGTTTGTAATTTTTCGGATATAAAACGTTTATTCCGTGGGGTTTAAGAAAAAAACCGCATTTTAAAAATTGGAGTCGCCACCGGCCACTTAGGTAGGCCGGACACCATAAAACCAGAGATTTAAAAACTGTTGGGTTCGGGAGTCGGTTACGGATGGGGAATGATTAGCACCCCCACACCGCCCAAAATTGGTACTTTAATAATTACCGCTTCATTAATATTAGACTTTCCGGATTAAAGTGACGATTAGTTTAAAATTCGGTTATAATTGCGAATAAATTTTAAAGGCCCCGTTATCCGAGGGTAAACGCTCAACCACTATCACTACGCCTGATACTGGCCCCGTTTACGCTCGGATAAAAGGACACCGCATTGACAATTTATATATCCCATTATGCAAACTTAGTGAGCAAAATATAAAACATGGCAAATAATTTAAATACAATGCAAATAAATATTAACATAATAAAATACTAATCTAATAAAATATTAATCTAAAACATACATACATAAATATTAATCTAACTCATAAATAAAAGCATATCTAACATAAATAAAATACTGACATTCATAAATATTAATTTAAAACACAAATAAATATTATTCTAACACATAAATATATTTTTTATTATTTTTTTTGTTTTTTTGTTTTGATTTTTTATTAATTTTATATTATAATACTAATAACATTAAAACTCGGTCAAAAATGAGTGATTACAACATTCAACTATGAGATGTGGTGTGGTAGTTGCTCACCTCATCCCTTAACCATAAGGTAAGGAGTTCAATTCCTATTGATGGAAATTATTCCATGCACAAGCACTTGTGAAAACAAAAACTTTTCAGCATCTGTGGAAGAGATAATAATCCATAAAATACCTACCAAAACGATGTTTATCCAAGTTCAGTTAATTTTGTCTATATTTGTCCATATTTATAAACAATTACACGATGTTTGTTAAGGATGTATAAGATTCGATTTGATTTGATTTTTAACGTATTTTAATAGTTCATATTTTTTAGTTTAGTCAAAAAATAATTTTATTTTATGATCTTTCTTTTTTGCTAAGAATGGACAAACGAATAACTAGCTGCAGCAGAGGTTTGCTGCCAGTCCTTCAACAGCAGGTCGTGCGCTTGCGGTGGAAGAGTATCGAAACAGACCTCTCCCAAGGCCCAAAGGCTATCCCTTTATTAGCGATGCAAGCTTGTCCGCAACGAAATTCGTCCATCTACTCCCATACCGCAATTTCACCTCGCAATCCCTGCATAACCGCTCATTTATTGTATCACCTAGTGCATTTCTCATCATGTTCGAGTCTTATTTTATGGATTTTAAATATTATTTAATAAAATTTATAAATTTTTTTATATTTTAGTGTAATTATATGATAATATTTATTATTTACTCATACTTTTTCAAAAATGTACACGCTATATAAACTAAATTATTTAAACTCGGAACACTTAAAAAGAATAACATTATCATTTATCATTCGACCCACAAATATTTGAATTCGCATTAGCCGTCAATAAATAAGAAAATACTAGTTCGTAAAGTTTGCATCGGCCGTGCGACAGACACATCTAGGCCAAGGAGTGGGTCACATTGTCAAAGAAGAGTGCACGTGAATACGCGTCACATTGTCAAAAACCGCGTGAACCACGTTACTGTTTCAAATTTCACTTTTTGTCCTCCGATTCCGATTTTCCAAATTTAGTAAACCGGAAATCCCGCGAACTAACCGTTATTAATCAATCACGCTCGTCAATAAAACCGCCAAATTAAAAATAATAATAATCATCATCATGTTCATTGAAACTCGACACTTTTTCTTTATTAATACTCCCCCTACCAGCTGACTCACGCACCTCCGTTTTCCGCTTTTCTAAAGAATCACAAGGTTTTTCACACTACCCTTTTCAGATTTAAGCTTGTTGGTCAGCAATGGAGAGGCAGATTCCGGTGGATTCGAGTTCATCGAATGGTGGTGACACGAGTGACGTGGCTAGTGAATTGATGGAGGTGGTAGAGACCATTGGACCGTATTCTGGATTCAGGGTGACTCAAAGGAAGGAGTGCTTGAATTTGGTGAGGAGATTGAAGCTTTTGGTTCCACTTCTGGAGGAGATTAGGGAGCTTCACGGATCGGTTTCGGTTTCGGGTTTGGATTCTCTGGTTGATTTGAAGAAAGCGCTGCTCGGAGCAAAGAAGTTGTTGAAGAATTGTAACTATGGAAGCAAGATATTTTTGGTAATAATTATTTGTTTCACTTTTTTGTGTGTGTTTTTTCTGTATTAACAAGATCTTGCATTTCTCCTGTTTGTGGAAAGTAGGCAATGGAAAGTGAGGCGGTGATGTGTAGATTTCATGCTGTTTATGACAAACTGAGTCAGGCGCTTGATGGCATCCCATATGATCAACTCGGAGTTTCAATTGAAGTGAGAGAACAAGTAATGTTTCATTTTATCTTATCTTGATTTAACTCAATTATCTGTTTTGATTACTGTTACTTGGATTCGAGTGTCTGTCGAATACAATAGGAATATTTCAAGGATTTTTGGAGGTTATATCCCATACTCCTGTAGAAAAGAATTTGAACATGTACTCTTATTTCTCTGCGCCACACAACATCGTGTCCACAATCCGGTGCCCACAGGGGACGATCCGAATTGTTAACACATACGGAATAGCATGGAGAAATAAGAGTATCCGACCTGTCGGCCGGTTGTGCTTGTGACAGTTCTTATTACATCTTGCGTTCTTAAACAGTTCATGGCTTCTTAGTTCATTGGTTGAGTTTTGTGAAACAAGCCCCGGAAAATAATACCCGGATTTCCCATTTTTTTAGCTTCAATAAGGTTATGTTTTTCGGTTGAATTCAGGTTGAGCTAATGCGGATGCAACTTAAAAGAGCAAAGAGGAGGACAGATACACAAGATATGGAGTTAGCAATGGATCTGATGGTGGTTTTCTCTAAAGAAGATGAACGGAACGCGGATATTGCGATACTCGAAAGGCTAGCACACAGGCTAGAATTGCATACCATTGTAGAGTTGAAATCCGAAAAAACAGCTATAGGGAAACTGGTGAAACAGAGAGGCGGACATAATGAAACCATGCAGCAAATTGTGGATCTTCTGGGAAAGTTCAAGCAAATTGCAGGGATCAATGAAACTGTTTCACTTGATGGTCCTATTTCAACGAGAACTCTCCAAACATGTCAATCTCCTCTAGTACCTCATGAGTTTCTCTGCCCTATTACATTGGAAATCATGACAGATCCTGTTATTGTAGCAACCGGACAGGTAATCTCGCATTGCCGTATTAACCGAAATGCAACGGCACACCATTCACTTAAGTCCATTCCATAAAACTAATAGTAGTTTAACTGTTAATGCACTCTGCACTATAGTACACGTTTCAAGCAAACTGAGATAGTTTCTGTTTTTGCTTTTTTGAAGACTTATGAAAGAGACAGCATTCGGAAGTGGTTAAATTCCGACCATCGAACATGTCCGAAGACTGGACAAACTTTAGAACACTTATCTCTAGCACCAAACTTTGCACTCCGCAACCTTATTTTACAATGGTGTGGGAAGAACAACTTTGAACTGCCTAAGAAAGATAGCAATGCATCTTCAGTTGATTATTCTGCAGAAATCTCTTCATTGGTTCAGAATCTATCTTCAAGTCAGCCAAATGTACGCAAAGATGCCATCGTGAAGATCCGTATGCTCTCGAAAGAGAACCCGGAAAACAGAATTTTCATTGCCAACAATGGAGGAATCCCACGTTTAGTTCAGCTATTATCCTATCCAGATTCCAACATTCAAGAACACACTGTCACTGCCCTCTTGAACTTGTCAATTGATGAGACAAACAAACGGCTTATAGCTGGAGAAGGAGCGATCCCCAACATTATCGAGATCCTTCGAAATGGAACCGATGAAGGTAGAGAGAACTCCGCAGCTGCCTTGTTTAGCTTATCGATGCTCGATGAGAACAAAGTTCTTGTAGGGAACTTCAACGGGATCCCACCATTGGTGGATCTCTTGCAAAACGGGACAATGAGGGGTAAAAAAGATGCTGCCACTGCACTTTTTAACTTGTCTTTGAACCAAGCCAACAAGTCCAGAGCCATTAAAGCAGGCATTATACCACCACTACTCCGTTTACTTGAAGACAAAAACCTCGGTATGATGGACGAAGCACTCTCGATCTTATTACTTCTCGTATCGCATCCCGAGGGCCGGAACGAAATCGGTCGATTGTCGTTCATCGAAACACTGGTGGAAATCATTAAAAATGGGACTCCCAAGAACAAGGAATGTGCAGTCTCGGTTCTTCTAGAGTTGGGGTTCAACAATTCATCCATTACTTTAGCTGCTCTCCAGTATGGTGTTTATGAGCCGCTGAGAGAAATCTCCATTTCTGGAACAAACAGAGCTCAAAGAAAAGCTAATTCCTTGTTACAACATATGAGTAAGTGTGAACATATTCCATGAACTTCCTCAAATTGTTCCAATTTTTCTACTGTATTTTTTCTTCTGTTTCAGTCTGTCATTGTAAAATTTGCGTATTCACAGAATCACAACGTATTAGAGATTGTGATTTTTTTGTCAGTTAAGTTATTCAAACATTATATATATATATGAACGATTAACACATAATTAGGGATGACCATTTGACTCATATCAGTCGGATTCCGACTCAATTTTATAGGGTCAAATTTTTTGAAGAAAATTTAGGGGTCGGGACTGGATTTTTGAGGATAAGGTCGAGTTTGAGTTTAAGATGAAAAATAACAGACTCAACCCGTAATAATAGTTTAATTTTATTCTAAATATTTAAGTATAATTGTTAAAATGCCCTTCTTTATATATAGAGAGATAGGATACAGTTACATGGGGTAAAACTCATTTAGTTTTACACTAATTCATGGCCATTGGATGAGTGAAATGGATGGATGAGATTAACAGTAAAAAATGTGAAGATTATCACTTGGGAAAAAAAGATAAGGAAAAAATTTTAGCCATTTATTTTCATCATCCAACGGTCCAAAAATAGTGTAAAACTTATACTTATTAAGTTTTACACAATGTAAGTGGATCCTAACTCATATATATATATATATATATATATAGGATCCACTTACACTGTGTAAAACTCAATTACTTTTACACAGTTTTTGGACCGTTGGATGAGGATAATAAATGGCTCAGATTATTTCTTTATTTTTTCTAAGTGACAATCTTCACATTTTCTATTGTTAATCTCATCCATCCATTTCACTCATCCAATGGTCATGGATTAGTGTAAAACTAAATAAGTTTTACACCATATAACTGGATCTCATCCCATATATATATATATATATTGTCTAATAAAAATTGAATAATTATTATAATGCTCATCTCTATTTTTTCAATTAGCTCTTTATTTTATCGAATAATAATAAAATTGATACTTTTTATTTATATCGGGTCAGATATGCATGGAGGTATTTAGTTTTTAAGTCAGATGTGGTCCGCTAAAAACCTGACCCATGACCATCTCTACACATAATATGTTCGACTCGTCTGAATATCTGCGAAGGTTATGGTAAGAATCAAATAAAATGAGGCTTTGGTCAAAAGAATAAAATAAAATGAGGCGAATATGATATATTATAGGTGTTCAAATTATATTATCTTTTCTTTTAGGTGTTCAAACTATTTTTCGTCCCTTTTAAGTGTTTAAATTATTTCTTTTTTATTTTTAGGTGTTTAATTTTTTTTGTTCCTTTTATGTGTCTGAACTATTATTTTTTACTCTTTTTAAGTTCAAACTAAGACATATACTTTAATTAAAAATAATAGTTTAAACATCTATTTTGACAAAAAAATATAATTTAAGTACTTAAAAAGAGAAAAAAAAAATTAGGCGCCTAAAAGAAATACAATAGTTAAGACACTTATTTTAATATTAAGCTTATATTATATATATAGTTAGTTAGCATACATTTACAAAACCATAAAACTATTTAATTTGACTGACTGAATTTAATGACAGAAACTTAGAAGATAGTTCATATATGTATATACTTTGAAAGTGAGAAATGGGAAATTTTCAATACAAGAAAAGTATTCCCCCCCCCCCCCCACAAACAGAACACTAATGTTTGGCCCCCACATAATAGTTTTAAATTTTAAGTATATTTGACAGTAATATAATGAGATTTATTGGTTGAACTAAATTAAAAATAAAAAGTTACAATCATCTTGATTAATTACTAGTTTAATCCTTCTGATTCTCGACTCCAATAAGAATTAAAGTAAATAATTGGTTGCTCCAATTATGGATTACTTTTCAGACACATAGGGTTAAATTTTTTATTAATATTTGTATTATGTAAGTCGTAAATTTAATTCATATATTTTGAATTAATTATATTTTTTAAAATTTAAAATTTCGATCCTAATTGAAATATCATTGAAAGAAATGTCTATAAATTTATATAATAAATATGAACAAGAAAATACCAAAAGAAAAAATAGTCTATTTTCAATTAAATTATCAATGTGATTTAAAAAAATAAATTATATACCTTTCAAAAAAATTATATAAAATTAAAGTTCAAATTTAAAAATAATAAATGGATCAAAACAATAATTTAACAGAATTGGAACAAGCTTAGTTCACACAAACCCAAACAAAACTTTGTTATCATTGGAATCCCCATTAAAAATCCCTTTCTTTCATTGTTTTGTTTTTCTTTAATATCTCTATTATTTTAAATTTACTTTAATCCTAAATACAAAGGAAATACATACAAAATTATATAAAAGGAAAGGAATTTCTTTTATCGCACTTATCCAATTTTCTAGGTGTTTTTTTTATCGATCTGAGAGAGAGAGAGAGGATATGGGTGCGGAAGGCGATTCGAGTGAGTCACGAGTCGGTATCTATGAAGGAGAAGGTGAGGGAGTGATGGTTAACATCCGCTGCTCGAATGGTACAAAATTTACGGCGAGGACCAGCCTCGAATCAACCGTTGGAGTTTTCAAATCTGTTTTGGCTCAGAATTGTGATGTCCCAGCTGATCAGCAACGTTTGATTTATAAAGGCCGAATCTTGAAGGACGATCAAACCCTTCAAAGTTATGGTAAGTTTTAATCGCCTTCAGTTTTTTTTTTTTTTTGTAAATTAATTTAGGTTGGTTTTCGATTTTGGTAGAAATATAAGATAAATAACTGACAATGGTGAAACTTTGTAGAACGAAGTACTAAATCATAATCTTTGAAAGTATCAGCAGAATGATTAATTTACCAAATTAGGTTGCTACTCTTCTAATATGGTGATTTTGGTTGTTTGACTTTTATTTTGTTGTATTTTAGATGGTTTAGATGGCCATATATTTATTCTCTAATTTGTTGTTACTGAAGATTGTGTGACATGATCACATATGCTTTCTGTTAGATGGCTATATCCATGTAATCTGAAGAAAGATGATTCGTAACTCGTAAGCCTAAGCAATCAATGCTACCGTAGATTTTCGAGTCATCAGAAACTGATGTTGTTTTATTTGGTTAAGAGTTATGCTGATTTTACTTCATAGCTGATGGAGGTCGGAAAACTATTAAGTAATTTAACATTTGATGTAAGATTCTCTTTAATGACGGATGGAGATTGTGCGGTTCATGTTCATGTGCTTACTAAGCCCTTTGTTCTTTTAGCTAACCGATTTCAATCAAATGTATTTTGTACTTATCTCCACCTCTTCCTGTTCACCATTTCGTTCTAGTAGTTAATAATCTAAAATGGTGGTTCTGGTTCAGTAAACATATGTACATGTATGATGTATATATATGTGTATGTGTATGTATGCCAGTATGTATATATGGGGGATGCTACATTGAATATTTCCTTTCTTTGCCCTTATTGAAGGTTTGCAAGCTGATCATACTGTCCACATGGTTCGTGGTTTAGACCCATCTTCATCTGCACCACCTCCTGCAGCAACCACAAATGTTGGAACTCCTAATACTACACCAGGGGTCACACGAGGTGTTGGTTCTAATGAGGGTGCTGGTGTGGTAGTACCCTCATTCCCTGGACTTAATGTAGTGGGTGGAAATGGAGGTTTTGGTTTGTTTGGATCTGGACTTCCTGAATTTGAGCAAGTACAGCAACAACTAACTCAAAATCCGAACATGATGAGTGAACTAATGAATACACCTGCTGTTCAAAGTTTGATGAATAACCCAGAGTTAATGCGTAGTTTGATTGCAAGCAATCCCCAAATGCGTGAGATCATCGATCAGAATCCGGAGCTTGGGCATATACTTAACGATCCTAGCATTCTTCGACAGACATTAGAAGCTGCAAGGAACCCTGAACTCATGCGTGAAATGATGAGAAACACTGACAGGGCTATGAGTAATATTGAATCCTCTCCCGGGGGGTTTAATATGCTCAGGCGTATGTATGAAAATGTTCAGGAACCATTTATGAATGCTACGACTGGAAATGATGGAAATAGTCCAAACTCAAACCCATTCGCAGCTCTATTGGGCAATCTAGGTGATTCTCAAGCTAGGGCCTCTCCTAACAACACTTCTGCACATGGTTCTGAAACGAACCAGGGACAAACTAACCCAAACACAAATCCTCTTCCTAACCCTTGGGGCAACACTGTTGGTGGTGGTAAGTTTCAGCCTTATGTACCGCATTAAAGCTTATTATCTGTCTAGCTATACTCTGTGGTTCAATGTGCACATTTTTTTTATTATATGCACATGCAATTCCTGTTGTAGAGAAGAAAAGCAGAGTAGAATCCAAAATGCTATTGCTTGACCAAAAAGAAAAATTCAAAGAATCATGATTCTGAAAGCTGATGTTCTAAGTAACTGAGGTTATGTGGGTTTGACCAATGTTTGAAATGAAACATCATACCAAGTTTAGTCAGTTGTGGGGTGAATGGCTTATTGAGAGTCATCTAAGTATGGTTTGCTTCCCATGTTAGATTTCATGGTTTGAATTTGTCTTTTCTCTTGAATTTTGTAATATGAATGGCAAAGTATTTCTTATTTGGAAAATGCTGTACGGTAAGCTAAACTGACATGTCCTATAGTCTTTTACCACTGTTGATGCATGAAATCGATATGCTCGACTGAATTAGAATATTTGATTTATTTAAAATGGAATGTTGAGCTAAGGTTGTTTGGTTGTGGGATAAATGAATTGTTCGAGACTCATCTAATCATAGCTTGTTGTCCACCTTTGCATAATTTTATATGCAGCATGAAAGATAATATATGGTGAAGTAGAATATCTAATCCTTTTGTTGTCTTTAAATGCAATTTACTACTGTTGCATATGTGTGTTAAGTTCTGCGATTTCTTGGAAATATTGGGTTACAAATTGTCAGGGGGGACCCAGAGCAATGCTACTGCAAGGTCAAATCCTGCTGGGGATGCTAGGGTGCCAGGTCTTGCTGGTCTTGGAGGCCTTGGACTTCCGGATATGCCACCCATGTTGAATGGAATGCCAGATGCTTCTCAGTTGACTCAATTGTTGCAAAACCCAGCTGTATCACAAATGATGCAGAGCATAGCATCTAATCCCCAATATATGAACCAGGTACTCTGAGTTTAAGAGATTTTCATTTTGCTTGTATCCTTTTTGTTAATAATCTTTCTTTTAACCTTTTAGATTATGAATATGAACCCACAACTACGTGGAATGTTCGATTTGAATCCTCAATTAAGAGAAATGATGCAAAACCAGGAAGTACTTCGTCAGATGTTTTCCCCTGAGACAATGCAGGTATAATATATGCTGCATGCATCTCTGAGTTCTCTCCTAATAAATGCTAAATGCTTTCATGACTTTATGGTTTTGAATCTTTCTTTTTCTATAAGGTCACCTACCTGATATGATCTTCTAGGCATGTTAAGGCTGCCCTGCCGGATAGTATCGGATTATTTGATTTATTTTCAAGTACTGTTTTGACATTAAATGTACCTACCTTTTCCTTGTTTTCTTTTGTTTCTTGCAGCAAATGCTAACACTACAGCAGTCACTTCTGTCCCCTCACAATCAACAGCGATCAACACAGTAAGTCATAGTACCTCTGTCTATTACATTGGTAACAAAAACCTCAATTGCCTTTTCAACTCTTGCATTTTGAGGTTGTCCTAAGTACAGTACACGTTGCTGTTAAAATATCAGAATTCTAAATAGAATCAAACCCTCTGTGCTTTTTAAATGGTAACGTGGCCCTAAGATAATTATATTTAATGTGCTGTTACTATTCATGCTTTGATGATTACAATTTCTCTACTTTCTTGCAGGGATTCAGCACAGACTGGTGCTACTACAGGTACAGAATAAAAACAAGTCCAAACTGTATCTATAAATTTTCTCTACAAAGGGGATGAAGAGTACTTGAACTGTCCTGGGCTCTCGATAGTTCGCTTTTCCTCTTTCCTTTACCAACTCTTCTTTCATGTATCTTTATGTTTTGCACTTGATTCGATTTAATCGCATTTTCAGGAGCTCCAGGTACTGCTGGTCTGGAGTCGTTGATGAATATGTTTGGTGGTCTAGGTGCTGGTAGCCTGAGTGTTCCCAACCAACCTGATGGTTAGCATGCTTATATGTTTCTGCTTCTTTATGAATCAGATTCGATACACTTTAGGGTCACTACTAATTTTATCTTCCTTCGTTTCCAGTTCCACCAGAAGAACTGTATGCTACACAACTCCAAGAAATGGGTTTCTATGATACAGTAGAGAATATCAGAGCACTACGTGCTACTGCTGGAAATGTCCATGCTGCGGTTGAGAGGCTTCTGGGGAATCCCGGGCCGTAATTCCTCAGTAATTCGTCAATATAATGCTCTTAAATTTGAACAAGAACTCTCATGTAAGACGTGTAAGATCAGTTGATTTAGCCTGCTTCCTTAGCAAACCTCAGATTATTGAATCCTTTTATGGCGTGTTTACCTTGTTTAATGAGCTAGTAAACACGGTGATATACCCTGAGAACTTGATATAGGCCTCTATGCATTCTTGGATTGTTCCATCTTTCGTCCGTGCGCTTGCCTATGTACATACGCCTTGGATTATTCTTTTTTATCCCCTAATTTTAAGGACTTTATAAGGATGCTTCTAGCATTGTTGATTTATGTTCTCTGTTGCTTTTCGATTCTGTGGAATCCTACCGTAAATCTTTACTTGAACATGGAGTATGAAGTCGATGAACTGCGACTTGGCTATTCAAGCATTTGATTTTTGTTTAGCAGTCTGAAAACGAGGAACAGGTTTTGTTGTGAATCGATTGGTTTATAACAATGGACTTATGAATACATTCATGTATGTGTCACGCCTTACATTAAATCTTGATTGGTTTATTAACCACTTTAGATTGATAAAAAAATTATTAGGGTATAAGATTTAGTGTTAGAGTGTTCTTCAAGGGGCAAATTGTGATGTAATTCGACTATTTTAGGGGTCAAATTGATACAAAAATACTATAAGGTAAAATTGCTAAATTGAGATTACTACAAGGACAAAAGTAACACTTTAAGTCTTAAATTAAAATAAGTATAGGGACTAAATCTTGAATAAAGAACAATGACAATCATAATTTGATCTATTAACAATTATTGGAAAAGTTTGGGGAATTTCAATAAATGCTCCAAAGATTAGAGGTGTCACGTCGAAAAATCCCAAGACCCTTTAAAGAAACTTAAAAATAGGGTAAACATCACCATTGGCCACGAAATTATTTATGCTTTCTTATTTTTATCACCAAACTATTATTTTTTTGCAAAATAGCCATTAATATTACGTTTTTACCTATTTTGGTCACATGCCATTAAAAAGTTCACTGAAAAATGAATAAAATCTTCTGCCCCTAAGTATGTCCCTTTCTATGTCTCACACTAAAAAATATTAAAAAAATTAAAACTCTAAACCCTAACTCTAATTTTGACACTCTACATCCTAAAAATACAAGTTACCTCTAATTCCTTAAACCCTAACTTTAAACTCTAAATTCTAAACCAACTTTTTTAAAGTGAGGGTACCAAAAGGAGCATAATTAAGGGATAGACGATTTCCATCCCTAAAAAATAAGAAAGTGAGAATGATTTAGTAACCAAAATAGGAAGAAAAAAAAACAATAGATTGGTGACCAGAACAGAAAAGAATAACATTGGTGACCAAAATAAAAAAACGAAACATTGATGATAATTTTACACAAATAATAGTTTTGTGACCAAAAAAGAAAAGTGGAAATAGTTCAGTGACCAATGATGATGTTTACCCAAAATAAAAAAAAGTTGCAAAAAGACTGAACAGTAAATTGAACGACTTGGTCAGAGAGGCAAAGCTCCTTGTTTTTGAAACCTATCTCTCTCTTATTTTCCATCTTCCTCTGCGTTTTCAATGAGCTAAGGTAAATGTCTTGTCCGGCTTTGTTTTAGTTCTAGATTGTCTTCACATCTGTCCTTTATAGCAGCTCAATCTCCTTAATACCTGTCTTCTTGCTTTTCTTTGTTTAGTAATTTTGAGTAGCTCTTGGAATCTGATCAACTTATTTCGATTTTTGTTCAAATTTCTGCATTTTGATTTCAATGGGTAATGTCCTCTCAATGCATTTTACAGAACCCAAACCCTAAATTTTGATCAATGTGTTAAATGGAATGCCCAGGTCACTGGGTCTTTAAAATTTTTGCAATCTGTAATGTGTTTTTTGTTGATATAATTCACAGAAATTGAAAGAACGCTGTTGTCGGTGTACATTTGTTTGTCTTCACCTTTGATTCTTTGTTTTGGTCTGTTAGTTTCTGCTTTTGGTTGATACAATCTATAATTCTGTCATTTATTAGTGAAAATATTCTTTATAAGTTTGTTTCCTATTGCTGTGAAGAGAAAGTTAATTTGGGTTATGATGCATCACTGTTTACGGTAGACCGAGATTGCATTTGATGAATTTCATTTAAATTTCATGGAGCTTTGTTGGGAACTTACAGTAGTTTGGAATTGAAATAATTATTGATTTAAAACATGATGATTTATTTGGAAATGTATTCGAGTAGAAACTTTGTTCTCAAATTGTGCAAGTTCCATTTTTAATTTGGTTTCTAGTTGTAGCTCCAGTACCGATACTCTGGTCGATCAATCTGTATAGTTTCATACTCAACTTTATTGATTTTCTTGTGCAAGTATTGATGCCATGGGTCTGCTTGGTTTTCCTTTTATGTATGCAATCAATTTTCCCAAGTGATCTAGTACTAGGAAATGGGAACTGTTTATTGCTTTCGAATGTGCTTAATTTGACTCTATTGTTATTTTCACTTTAAGCCAAATCTGAGTGCTACCGGTTATTTATGGATAGCAATATGTATTGGATTCCTTAAAAGTTATATTTAGTTATTAGTTTTAATTTGGATTCTTTTATTATGACCACGGTTTTCTTACCAGAATCATACATCATCAGATGGTTCAACAAATGCTAGACTCTAAATTCGGGGAATTTGGACTCCTGAATACGGAGAATAACTCACCCACTTGTGATAAGCAACGTCCAGTTGGTGCAAAGAAGACACCATTGAGAGATGTTCAGAACGAAAATAGAATTGTACCCAACTCCACAGGAAGCTCCCCATTTTCTAAAGATAGGGGACTTTGTATTGATCCTATCAAGGTCTCTGGAAGTAAGAGAGCATCTCCTGAATGTCCTCTGAGCCCCTCACAATGCCAATCTCCGAGCAATACTGCTTCAAACGGGCACCTTGTCTATGTCCGGAGAAAATGTGAAGCCGAATTAGCCAAAAGCAGTGCTTTTGAGTGTACTGACACAAGTAATTACCAACAGATGAGGCAAGTTACACAACTGGAGGAAATTAACCAACTGAAATCCCAAATAAAGGAGTCGAAAGTTTCTTGTTTTCCAGCATTTGCACCGCTTCCGATGGCATCCTTAACAACTTCATCTGCCAAACCTTCAGTACCTGTACCTCTTGGAACGTGTTGTACAAAATTAACACCCTTACACTCCAATCAACATCCAGTTGTTACAGCTGCCCCTTTGTTCAATAGTCCGAAAGGAATTAGTAAACTTCATTGGGAAGAGAGGTATTATCACTTGCAGATGCTACTGAAAAAGCTGGACCAATCCGATCAAGAGGATTATACCCAGAGTATGTCCGTGTGATGAATCAATCTTTACCATATTCTACTTTTTCAGTTATAAAATTCTTACTATACTGTATGTCAAAAAATATGAGATTGATTTACAATCCATTCATGTTATCTTGTCAGTGCTTCGATGTTTTTCTGCAGTTGAACTCAGCAGACATGCTGTTGAGCTGGAAAAAAGATCAATTCAGCTCTCACTTGAGGAAGGTAATTTATCTGTGTGCTTCTTTTTTTCCGCATGTATAGATATAACATTATGCCTAAACTTATTCAGTTTTTACGAGTTCAACTTATACGTATTTATAACATACCACCCTTTGCGACTGGGAAGTTGTATCGTGGATGTAATCTTTGTTAGCTGCTGTTATTTAGTATTTATGGGCTTGAATTAGTGACATTCTTATGGTGCCATCTATTTCCATTATTTGATCTTTTAGGATCTATGTCTATATCCATACATCATGGATCTGATATAATTTAACGTTTTCATTCCCCCAGCGAAAGAGATGCAGCGTGTCGGCGTTTTAAATGTCCTTGGAAAAACTACGAAGATGGCTAAAGCACCCTTCACTCAAACAGATCAGTCATGCAAGTGAAAGGCAATCAATTACAAGGTAGTAAGTGCAGTAAAAGTTGTAGCCTGTTTGTACAGAGTGAACGAACGAGCTTGCACGCATGTTCGGTTCTTCATTCATCTTAGGTATGTTTCTGCTGTTATCACCGTTGGGGTGGCAATATGGTATTTTACTGTAGTTTTCAACTCGGTTTATCTTCTGTGTATTTTTCTTAGCAAAAGCTATGGGAAAGTATCAAACTCTAGTTATGCTGTTATATTGTGGTGAAATGATCCTCTTTTTCTACTATTAAGCCTATTCCGTCCTGTTAAATCATCGTTCTCTATTCAACTTTTGAGATTAACTAGATAGGATTTGGCTAATTGCAATATGTAAGATGTTCTTTTTTTAAAAATATATATATTTTTCATAAAACAAAAGAATTTAAGATGACTAGTTTTTAAGACACATGTACAAACTTGTTTTTGTAATTGTGCCTTTTTTTTATAAATATGGGAAAAGTTGCAATAGGCCTCATTAAAAACGAAGCATATATGAGGAAAAGAGTACTTATTATAACGGCCGTGTATCTTTTAAATAAAATCAATATTAGTTTTTAAAAAATAGATTTTTAATTAAATTTATTAAAATGGACATATTGAAAATATAATTCAAGTATTCAAAAATTGAACTCGTTGAATGGTCTTAATAGTCAAGGATGATATGTTTCATTTAGGTGACCCGAGTTCGAGCACCATATGTGCATGGTATGTGCGATTACACCTGCATATTTAAAAAAAATTCAAAAATTAGGAAATTAATAATTCTCAATTATATTTTATTAGTACAATAAATTTGAGTTATTATTATAGCCTTATAAATTTATAGTTTTTAATTATATATAGTTTTTTTTTATTTGTACTTCGGTTTAAGCATACTTTTCAAATTAAGATGATGTCATTAATTTAATTGACACCAAATTAAAGTAGACATCTAAAAATATACATTAAAAATATTTTATGTAAAAAATTAAATTACTAAATAATTATAAATAGAGTGATAAAAAGGCTTATGTTTAAAAATAATTTGCCATGCGTTGGACTCTCAAATAACGGAGAAATTATATTATTGGTCATTCCCACCATCTTATATATGTGATCAACTAATAAAAATCATTTATCTCATTATTTTTTTCATGTCATATTTTTATCAAGTGAATCTTTCACTTAGTAAAAATTGTTTTTAAAATTAATTTACAGTAAATATGATTGAAGATTTACTTGATAAAATTATGACATGGGTGATTTTTATTTGTTAGTCCATAAATAACGTGGCGAGAATAACTCATGATATACTTTCTCCAAATAACGAGATGTTTTTTTAGATTTGTAAGCGTAAGAAAACAATACACTTTATAGTAATATTTATTGCACTCAACAAATTAAGATAAATTTGGACAATTTTTTATACCTTTTTCAGTGCTTTTTTAATGCCACAATACTAAAAAAATAAATTTTAAACCCTAATTTTAAATTTTAAATTTTAAACTATAAACCCCTAACTCTAAAAAATACATCATACCCTTAATTCCCTAAACCCTAATCTTAAACCTTAAACATAATTTTTTTAGTATGAGACATACATAGGGGCACCGAAAAGGGTTAGAAGATTTCTATTCGATAAATTTATAACTTTCTAAGTGAACTAATGATAGAAATCATTTGCCCCTTTTCAGTGCCCCTTTTATGCATCCACACTAAAAAAACTAGATTTAAGGTTTAAGGTTAGGGTTTAGGAAATTAGGAGTATAGTGTATATTTTAAGGTTTAGAATTTAAAGATTTAAAATTTAGAGTTAGGTCTTAAAATTTAATTTTTTAATATTTGGGCATAAAAGAGGTACCGGAAAAAAAATAAATGATTTTTGTCCTGGACTAATAACCAGTCAAAGGATGATACCAAATTAAATCACTATTAATAAAAATTTTCCAATTCATACAAATTCAACTCAGTTGATTAGTAGACTTTCATATTTCTCTAGCATTATCATTGTAATTTTCTTCAATATTAGCACTGAAGCATAATCCAAACGTGGTGAAAATGCACCGAAGCATAATCTAAACGTGGTGAAATGGCACTGAAGCATAATCCAAACGTAACCACCCCATGTTTCCAACATCCAACTGAAAAAAACCGCCCACTTCATAACTTCCCTGTCGCATAACGCTGGTAACTGCCAACACTCCTACATAAGCAGCACATCAACCATTTTTACAGCCTTTTTCCCCTCTTTCAACGCTCCATTGTCTCCTTATTGTCCTCTTCTTATTCTGAAAATGAACAAAAACACCAAATCTGATCCCGGATTTCGATTCCTTTCTTCTGTTACTCGACATAACATCCCGGACTTGCCTTCTTCATCAAGCAATGCTGTGAATTGCGATCCGAAACCCTGGAAGAAACGCTCCAAATTGATAAAGATCGATGCCGGTGGGTTCCCGGCTAGTTCTAGCACCGTTTCCAAGCCTAAATGTACCAAGAAACCTGACCCTTCTGCCCCAAAGATTACACCGCCTTGTAGTGAATGTGGGAAGAAGTTTTGGTCATGGAAAGCACTTTTCGGACACATGAGATGTCACCCTGAGCGACAGTGGCGTGGAATTAATCCCCCTCCAAATCATTGCCGGCCTGTTAAACCGAAAAATAATACAGAGGCCTCGATGACGGAGGAAGATCACGAAATTGCAGCATCCTTATTGATGCTTGCTAATGGTGCCCCCACCGGTGAATGCGAATGCGGTACAAGTTATCAACCCGGGGCTCAAGAAACTAAAACTTTTTCTGAACATTTGACTACAAACTTCCGGTTCGAATGCTCGAGTTGCAAGAAGGTTTCCATGCCACATCAAGCACTGGGAGGGCACAGCGCTCGTAGCAGCGATGACGATGGCACGAAGAAAGAAAACGCGGACGACTATAGTAAGTTGATGATGGTTTGGGGTCACAAATGCAGCATTTGCCAGAGGGTGTTCTCTAGTGGTCAAGCCTTAGGTGGTCATAAGAGGTGCCATTGGGAGAAATGGGATGAGCCATCACTGAACCAAGGGCTCAACCTATTGGCATCAAAGGAAGGTTGTGGATTGGACCTGAATTCTCCTGCTCCGATTGAGAATAATTTATCTTCTTCGTATTCTTCGAGCTTAACTTTGGATCTAAGGTTAAGTCTCTGAAGAAAATCTTTACAATTCTTTGATCTCGAGCATCATTGGTAAAGTTGTATGTGACTTGTAACCTAGTGTAATCACTCATTTTTATTTTTGTCGATATTTTAATATACTAATATAATAGTTAATTAGTATTATTATTCCATGATTACGTACGAGCATGTGTGTTATTAATATGCATGTGATATATGTGATGTGATGTAAATGCATATATAGTATGTTATGTGGTGCATGTGTGCTATGTGCGTATTGTTTGTATATATGTCAATGTGTGCACAACCATATTAAGTATGTGAGATTAAACCAATATATATATATATATGTAAGTATGTTATATTAATTATGTATGTTATAGGTGGTATTGTGCATGTGTACGCTTAGGTTATATATATGTGTGTATGCTTGTGTGTGTATACGTATAGGTATTATTATAATCATTATTATTATTGGGCTGTGTAAAAACATAATTTAAATAAAACAGAACCTAAATTGTATTAAAACCCAAAAAAAAAAGAATTAACTGTCCAAGTCCATTATAAAATTACAACCCAGAGTTAAATTTTACAAAGCCCGTTTGGCCCAAAACCCCAGTCCCTATCAGATAACTAATAATATTATCTAACTTTAATTGCCCTTTGGTGTGCAGCTAATCCTGGGCCGTTGGATCAGATCTTGATCCAACGGCCACGACTGAAGGAAGGTAACCCGTCCAGATGTCGCGTGTGGTTCACGCGTGGACCGTTCGATCTCCCACGCGCGCGTGCTTCCCACACGTTGGACTCCTCGGCTGCTGAGCTCCACGTGTCACGATCTGATGCAATCTCACCGCCTCCGAAATCACATCTGAGTCGTCCATGTAGCGAATCATCCTAACCGTTGGATCAGATCTGATCCAACGGCCGAAAACGCCTCTGGCAGAGAACATCACCATAATGTCTCCTCCCCATGCCATCGTACCAACCACCACATCAGACACGTCACCAAAAACACAAGAAAAAGCAGATCTGTCAGTGACCAAATCACAGAAAATATGTATTTTGTGTCATATCTTCTACCAAAAACGATCAAACAGGATATATGTATGAGAGGTTGTAAGAACAAAAAGGAGGGGGGAGTTGTATCAGTTTTCAGAAAATAAAAAAAGAGATCCCATCCTTTTGTTCATCTTTCGAACACACAAAAAAACAAAACAAAGGTATTTATTCATCTTTAGTGTTGCATGCTTGTATATACTTTAGAGATAACATAAAAAAAGAGAGGAGTGGATATGTTCTTTACCCTCGCCGTCAGTGGGTCTCCCCTCGCCAGTAATAAGCCGCATCAGTTTCCCAAAAACTGAACAAGGTGAACTGAAAAGGGGAGAGATTCCCTTTGGTCTCGTTTTTTATAGAAAAAATGGTTTTCGCTCTCATATTTTCTTAGATCTAGAAAAAAGGAGAGTCTTTTCTTGGAATCCAAGTTGGGATTCGAGTTTGGGTTGAAGCAAGGGTTGTTTTGGGTGGTTTTTTTTGTTCACCGGCGCCGACTAGCGGCGGCCGGCGACGGAGAAAACGGCAGTTGGCTACCGGTTTCTGGGTTTATCAAAGGTTTGGGGGTTTGGTTTTTTGAGAGAAAAATGAGGGCTGGGGTTTTATAAAGGAGTTAAAGAAAAAATGGGGAAAAGTCTGATTTTGGGCCGGATGAGGGAGTTTTATAGGTGTTTTATTTTTTAAAATGGTGAAATCGCGTCATAAATCCCTCTACGTTTTCATTATTTTCATTTCTGTCTCACCGCATGGGATATTTGCAACCCCAGTCCCCCTCATTTTTGAAATTGTTTCAATTTGGTCCTCAAATAAATTGAAATCAGTTTTGTTAAATGGTGAAATTACCCTCTAGTCCTACCGCGTTTCTGAAATTTTCACTCCGAGCTTGCCCCTTGGTCCAATTACATGCTTAGTCCTTTTGAGTCTTGTCTTGTTTATAATTTCGTCCCTAAATCATGTCTTTACTGCTCCATTTTCTGTCACTTTTGTTTCATTTTATTGCATCTTAGTCCTCTGTCGTAATCAATTATGTCTCTTATTTTTGTTATTTTATGGTTTTATGTCATATTTATTTTATTCATTACCTTAATATAAGTTTTCATGGCATCTTTGTTTTTGTTTTTGGAGTTGTTGTTTTATTATTTTAATTTGTCCAACCGTATGATGCATATATGTTTGTAAATATTATGTTTCAATTCGGTTATCATGTTATACTTATGCCATGTTTCTATGTACATAAGTTTGTTATTTATGTGTTTGTTTGGTCTTGAAGCATGATAGGAAGTTAAGTACTTTATTATATGTCTGATTTAGTTTCGTGTAAATTTGTGGTGTTTAGGATTTAGTTTGTATTTGATGCTTTTGATTCTAGTATCATGTCTAGGTTTGTTGCCTTAATCCGTTAGTTTAATATTGTACATTACCCATGTCATGTATGTGATACAGTTGTTGATTATTTTAACATGTTTAAGCACGATAGGTTTTTTTCTTTATTTAAAAGCTTTATTCTTTTCTTTCCTGCTCACGTTTTATTAGTATTATTTAATTTTGCGATGTTCCGTGTATGTTTTAAAACCATGTATACGTATGTTTTAAAATATTTTGCTAAGATCGCATAAGAGATATATATAAATTGTCAATGCGGTGTTTTTTTATCCGAGCGTAAACGGAGCCAGTATCATGCGTAGTAATAGTGGTTGGGCATTTACTCTGGATAACGGGGCCTTTAAAATTTACTCGCACTTATAACCAAATCTTAATTTAATCGTCACTTTAATCCGGAAATTTTAATATTAATAAAGCGGTAATTATTAAAGTACCAATTTTGGGCGGTGTGGGGGTGCTTATCCTTCCCCATCCGTAACAGACTCCCGAACCCCAACAGTTTTCAAATCTCTGGTTTTATGGTGTCCGGCCTACCTAAGTGGCCGGTGGCGATTCCAATTTCTAAATAAAACGCGGTTTTTTAAACCCCACGAAATAAATATTTTTATATCCGAAAGACAACAAATACTTCGAAACTAATATTTTTTAGCGAAAGGGACATCGCTACACCTAGGATTACAATTATTCTGTATACTGATATGTTTCATTAGTTTCTGCTAAAATAACCTTGTATTTTGGCCGTGTTCAGAAATTTATACGAATTTAAAGCCAGAGAATTGATAAACTGCAACCTGAAGGAAGAACAATTTTCTTTCTTCAAATACAAGTTATTAACCAGAGCAGTAACAGCAGCATCAGCAGCATTTTTCTCAATGAAATCTGTACCAAATGCCCATATAATTTCTGGGTTTTTTACTGCTCTTTACCTATATTTTTATTTATTATTATTGGTTGAGATTTCGTCACCGGTCCACCTGATAATCAAAAGATGAAAACCCATGGTTTATATATTCCCAAAGGCCCAATATAAATGGCCGACAGACAAAAGAACTATAACACGATTGGAGAAATCAAATACTTTACTGTTAGGGACATGGAATGTAACATTATCTTTGAAAATAAAATTTTTAGAATATTATTACTTGGTATATTATTGAGAATGTTATATTATTTTGTTTGGTTTATTTAACAAGAATGTAGAATTACAATATTTGGTTGATAGATTATAAGATTATCATAATGTTTATTTTACAAAATTATCCTTTTTGATATATTTTATTTTTAACTAGTCAAACTTTCAATACTAAAATAAAAAATATTTGCATGAAAATTTATAGGAAATATATTTTTTATTATTTTTAATTTATATATTTTTCTTTTATAAAGTTATTACACACATAATTGAATATAGTTTTTAATGTTATAGTACAATATTGTATATTTGAATATTTGTAATTTATTATAATTATATATTGGAAAATATAGGAAAAATTTATAAATTTCTATAATAATCATCATATTCGCTACTAAATCAAATATACTAATAAATTATATTTATATATTGTATTACTCAATTTATATTATTTTTAAAATCAAGTCATTCTTTAAAATTTAAAATTTCAAATAAAGTTTGTAATGTGATTTAAAATTAAATAATACAGATTTTTACCATATATAAAAATATTATTATTTTAGAGAAGAAATTATATCTAATATTTATTATTTTTTTAATGATAAGTGTAATTTGTATATTTTATTATGCAACAACTTAGGTTAGATAAGTAATTGTTTTAACATATCAAAACAAAAAAAAAATACTGATGGAGAAATGAAAATAATAATTTATTTGAATACAAAACATTATTTCAAGGGTATTTTAGTCCAAAGTGGTAGAAATTGTATAATACCTAAAAATAAGGTGGGAATGACGTTCTCACTGACCTGGAGAAAATAAGTTACTATTGAGAATGTAGTATTACCCCCTCTAAGGAATTTTACTAAACTAAACATGGATATATGATTTTAGAAAAGATTATTTTTCTTAGTAATGATCTTTTCTGCGAACCAAACGCTCCCTTAAAGATTAAATTCTTTTTTTATAAATAATAGGGGTTAATTTTATTGAATAAGAAAAAATGAATAAAGTTATAAGAAGAACAAAACTAAAGTAAACTAATTATATTATTTGATGATTTTTTTTAATACCGTTGAAGTGCACAAACTAACTACTAAAGCATAAAATAAGACTACTAGAAAAGAGTTAAATATCTAACTAAACAACTTGAAAAGACATAAATAAATAAACACATTATTTTTCGATGAAGGACAAACACCACAAACATTGACATAAAAATATATATAACAAAATTGATTTTATTACAATTCAACCGCGAACTATTTAAACTTTTATCAATACGGAGAACCAGTCTGAAAATCCAAATTAGTGATAGATTAGCATGATAATTAAATAATCGATAACTAGGGAGATGACACCAAATTCAACCCTAAATTAAAAAAATATATTACAAGAATAAAAAAATGTGTCATAAGAACTGAGACAGCGTGATATAAAATAAAAAAACATCTATCATTTTCGTCAAAAAAAAATCTTATTAAACCAATGCACACAAAAACTCAAATACAAAAATAAAACTAATAAGATGGAAAAGGAAAAAGGTGAAAGAATGGACAATAGGAGAGAACACAATAAAAAGGTTTATGCAAAACACAAGCAATAATCGTTTGGTCAAAGATAGACGACGTCATCCTTTTAAACTATTATAATAATAATTAAAAATAAATAGAAAGAAAAAATCTCAAAAAACTTAAGATTTAAGTTCAATTCTAGCTATTACTTAGTGATTAAATTAACATTAATCACTTGAGAGTTGAGACCCCTTCCCTTAAATATTCATCATGTAAGTTATATTAATTAAATGCAAATCCATGGAAGAAATCAAATAAAAAATTGAAAGAAAAAAATAGTTAAGTTTCCCGAGGCAACTTATATAGAAACATATATAAAATTACCCACTTGTGTTTGAAGTGCAAAATTATTCAAAATCTGACTGATGTCATAACACCATTGGCTGAGCTTTAAGACGATGAGTATAATACGGAGGAAACAAGCTGACGGACCCATCATTTAAACAACTCATTAACATGGATTCTACTAACCAATAACCTTGGACGAGCCAAAGTTAATTCAAACCGGTTTAATCGATAACTTTCGATTGATGAATTATGATAATTAAAATAATTTTGTAAGTCGTTGAAATAACGTTTATTTTTTAAAATTAGTGATTAAAAGTGTACATTTATTAAACGCAAGTGATTATTTCTGTAGTTTATCCTTATTTGTAATCAAAATCAATTAAACTATTGAAATGGTCACTTATGTTTGGGGTTTGTACACTTTTGGTTTTCAATTTTCAAATTCGATTGTTATAGTCACTTGCGTTTTCGATATGTAAACTTATAGTCACTAGAACGTTTATTGTCGTTAAATGTTAACGAAAGGCTGATCTAGCACAGTAAAAAAGGATAAATTACCTAGATAGTTCCTAAACTATTACTTCACTCCTATTTTAACCATCAAAATAAAAATAATTTGTATAATTACACATTTAATCCTCCATATTTATAATTTTTTTATATTTCTTCTGCCTTCCACCATCTTTCATATTCTTCTTCATCTAACTCAATCCCTAATTCTCTACTATATTAATCCTCAATTCACACCGTATATTTTTCTACTAAACAAAATTATTTGACGGAACATATAAATGCAATTAATATGAAATGAGAATTTGTAGCAGTCCTAACTTGTTGCAATGAAGAAGCTTGGAGAAGATTTATTGAGCTCGGCTTTCCATTCATGGAGCATCTGATGGACTTGCTCCTCTAGAACTACAACATCAATGTTGTGACTTTCCTTCCTTGCAAACTGCAGATATAAGAACATTCTATGTAGATCATTCACCCAATTTTTTGCCCTATCCTGAAGAGTTTATGGGACGCTGACTTGCAGTTGCTTTTTGACCATTTCCTCATTAGAATGGAAATCTTTCAACAACTTTCACCATACCCTGCAATCAAAAGCACAATAAAAAACAGAATTTAAGATCAACCTAGATAAAAATTGAATCCAGTAATCACTAGTCTTATTCATAAAATTTTAAAATTAAATATTAGTTGGAATCGCCACAGATATCCAACCCCCATTAATAGGAAACCTAATTAAAAAATATTATCAAAATCATGATTAATAAATTTACATCAAATGCATAAAAATAAGTACCCATAAAAATAGGAAATTAAAAAAATAAAACAAAATTTGAAACATATGTAAAAAGAAAAGCAACTCAGTTTACTAAATACATAAAACTATGATTAAAACAAGGAAATGTGAAATCAAAGACAAATTGTAGAATCAAAAATAGATGGAAATAGTTATCTTAGAACACCAAGTGATCAAAGGCTCATGGGTTCTTCAACTTTGTATGGAGACGAAAAGTAGATTGAGAGAAATGAGGAAAAGAAATATAGTAGAAAAAGGAAAGTGGAAAAATATACAGTGTGAATTGAGAATTAATATAGTAGAAAATTAGGGATATATTAGATAAAGAAGAATATGGAAGATGGTAGAGGAGAGAAGAAATAAAAAAATATAAACATTGAGGATTAAATGTGTAATTATATAAATTATTTTTATTTCAGTGGTCAAAATATGAGTGAAATAATAGTTTAGGGGCTATCTATATAATTTATCCTTCTTTTTACTGTGTCAAATAAGCCTCTCGTTAACGTTTAGCGGCAACAAACATTTCAGTGACCATAAATTTACAGATAAAAAATATAAGTCACCATAACGGTCGAATTTAAAATTAATGACTAAAATAGTACAAACCCTAAACATAAGTGACAATTTCAGTAGTTTTACCTTTCAATTTAATCAGTTTAACATATCAATGTCAAGTTACTCTATTAAAATATGAACTAATCGATTAAATTGTTTTTTATTTGTTAATCATACCAACTGAATTCTCTCTTATGAGTACGTAAGCAGAATCCCATTAATTAATATGTCAATCGGTTATTTTTAATCTAATTGTGTATTTTAATCATGATTATTTTTATAAATATCTATATTTGATTTATTAATCGTCTAATTTAAATCGAGTGGTCGACTATTACATATATCTATTATAAGACGATTCTTATAATTAATTCGAACCCTTTAAATGCATCATTCGTTAGGCTAATAAATAATTAACTTATTTTAATCATAAATTTGAAATATTTTACACCAGAGCAGGTGTCATAAAATTATGGGTCAACACAAAAGCAAATTTTCGTAACTCCATGCTGTACGAATTATAATTTATACATTCATCGATGCATATTTACTTGATTTTCTTTTTAAAAAATAATATATAATAAACTAAAATAAAATATTGGATTAGTTGGGGGAGGGGCAACCGAGTAAGTTATTAAAAATGGTTAAAGAATAAGGAAGCATGATGATTTCATCAACGGGGATGAGCTGTAACTTTGGTTTTAATAAAATAATTAGGGTTCGGAGATTTGGAGTCTTCCTTTTTTTAAGGTGAAAATTATAAGGGTTTCTGGATTCATTAAGTAATTCTAGTATAAAGGATGTGTTTTTCTTTTTTCTCGATTTAAATTCGAGTAATATAGTCTCCACAATGTGTGCACGTTTTTAATAGACTAACAATAAAAAACAAATATTAACACGTAATTAACTATAATATTAAAAAAATACAAGTAATCACACTTAATCCACAGATTTCTTAGTTTTAGGTTTAGAATTAGAATTTAGGGTTTAGAGTTAGGGTTATGGTTTAGTGTTTTAGAATTGATGGATTGTATTTAGAATTTAGGTTTATGTTAGAATTTAGGCTTTATAGGTTAAAACCTAAATCCCTAATCATATTACACAAACTCTAAATCCTAATATCTAAACCCCAAATTCTAACCACACCCCTAAGTTATAAACCCCTAAACTTAAATCCATAACTTATAAACCCTGAATTATAACATTAAACCTTAAAACTAAGGTGCTTGAAAATCTTTTTGTTTCTTCCGTTTATGTGTTGAATATATATATATATATATATATATATATATATATAGAGAGAGAGAGAGAGAGGTGGCAAATGGGTCATTCGGTTCGGTTTCGGTTCAGGTCATTTCGGTTCAGTTTATTTCGGGTCTGACTACATTCGGTTTAAATTCGGTTCGGTTCGGGTCTGGTTCGGTTTTAGTTTGGGTCTTTGGTGATTTCGGTTGGGGTATCGGGTCAAGACTTTAGTTCGGTTGATTTTCGGTTCGGTTGATTTCAGGTCGGTTGTTTTCGGGTCGGGTCAATATCGGGTTAATAGGAGATCGATCGTTTTAATCGGGTTTTCAGGCCATGTTAGGTTTTTCCACCCTATACATGACTTTATATAACCTATATATTTGGCTTTTTAGTGTGTTGTGCGACAATTCAAATCTCATATTTATTTATTTATTTTAATATATTTTTTATTTCGGGTTGCCTTCGGTTTGAGTTGCTTTCGGTTCGGGTGAAATCGGTTGGGTTCCATTCGGTTAGGTTGAAAATCGGTTCGGGTCCATTTTCACAATTCGGTTTGGTTTTGGTTCGGTTTAATTTTGGGTTTCGGATCAAATTTGGGTCATCGTGTTCGGGTCGATTTTGGGTAAATCGGTTCGGTTTTCGGGTCTCGGGTCAAGTTTGCCAGGTCTATATATATATATAGGGATGAGATCCAGTTACATGGTGTAAAACTCATTTAGTTTTACACTAATCCATGGCCATTAGATGAGTGAAATTGATGGATGAAATTAACAGTAAAAAATGTGAATATTTTCACTTGAAAGAAAAAGATAAGGAAGTAATCTTAGCCATTTATTACCATCATCCAACGGTCCAAAAATAGTGTAAAAATAAATGAGTTTTATACAATGTAAGTGGATCATAACCCATATATATATATATATGGGTTAGATAGATAGATATAAACAGAAATAAATCTGATTTGATTTAATTAATTTAACCGGTTGATATTATAGGCAATTTTAAATCAATATACTTTTTTATTTAATTAATTAAAAAAATGACTCCGAGCTTGATTATTTAGAAAAATAGTCCCCTGTCTGACCACATAAGGAGAATTTGCGTCTTATAAAAAGTAAGTTTTAAACTCGCGTCTTATTAAAAGCGAGTTCTATGTAAAAAAACGTGATAAATTATTATTATTTCTTTCTTACTAACTTGCTCAACACAAAACTCGCGTCTTACAAAAAGCGAGTTTCAAACTCGCGTCATGTAAAAAGTGAGTTCGCCTTACGTGAGCAATTTAAGAGTCATTTTTTAAATAATCTTAGATGAGGTCATTCTTCTAATTAAATAATAAAAAATATATTAATTTAAAATTAACGATATTAAATGAGTTGAATAAAATATAAATTAATTGATTAAATTATTTTTTACTTTTTAATCGTACCGATGGAATTCTCTTATGAGTACGTAAGCAGAATCCCATAAATTAATATGTCAATCGGCGATTCTTATTATAATTTATGTATTTTAATGGAGTAATAAATTTGAAAACTTTTACACCACATGTCATCAACTGACATAAAATTATGGTGAACCCAAAAGCAAATGATCGTGACTCGATGCTGTAGGAATTATAATTTATAGAATTTCCAATGAATATTTACATGATTTTCTTTTTAAAAGAATGAAGTTTAGGATTAATTATAAGCGAGATTTAAATGTTATTATGCATCTTATTTAAACTTTAATAGGGTCGGACCCATGTGTAAGTGGGGAAGGAGCTCTTGTCCCATGTACAATTTTTTTTACCTCTAATATATCTAATTTAAAAAAATGGATTAATTATGAATTTACTCCAATTTTTTAACATTTATATTTTACCCTTAACTCTAGTTTCGTCTCCAGAGTTTAGAATTTGAAATTTTAAATTTTAAATGTTAAAATATTAAACATATAAACTTTGATATATAAGTTTGTGTAAATTAAAATTTAAATTTACACAAGCTTAATAAATTTAAGGTTTAAGGTTTATGTTCCGAGTTTAGAATTTAAGGTTATAGTTTAAGATTTAAGGTTAAAAATTTATGTTTAGATTTTTTGTTATTTTTTGCACAACTTATATATCAAAATATAACTCTAAAATTATTATCATTTAAATATGTCAAATGACATTCAAATAAATCTACTTATAACTTTTTTTCTCTATCAGTATATAAAATAATAACCATATGAATATCGAGTAAATTAAAATATGGGATTAGTGGGGGAAGCAAAACATTAAAAAAATGGTTAAAGAAGAAGGAAGCACGATGAAGTCATCAATGAGGGTTGTAACTTTGGTTTATGAATGAGATTTGAGATCTTTTCTGTTCAGGCAAAAGTTGGGAGTGTTTCCTGTAAAGCAAACAGGGGCGCGCCTGCCTGAGTGTGCTGGAGCAATCAGATTTTGAGGAACCCCTATTTTCTGCTGAACCGGGAATCTGAATCATGTGGGAAGTTTTGCCGTGAAACTGTTTTAGAGTGAGGTTAAAATAAGGTAGTCATATATAAATTCTTAAAATTTATACAAATTTTTATTCAAATAATAAGAATTTGTGTACACAACTACACAAATGATTACTTAAGATAAAATCTACACAAATCATTATCAAATTAATAAGAATTTATGTAAACATAAATTATTACTCGGTTAATAAGAATTTTGGTTCTACCTAAATTATTACCTAGTCTTACATAAATTCTTACCAAAATAATATGAATTTATGTAGGTCGCATTTTAACAATACTTTAATAAGAACTTGTGTAGGGTCGTACTTTAATCGTATCTTAAGGTGCCACACCTTAGCATGTACTTAATCATGTTCTTCTTGGTTAAAGCTATTAATTATACTTTACACATTAATTGTTGTCATTAATAATACATGGATTGTATGCGGCGACTCGAGCAATAAACGGAAACAGGCGCATTAGAGCCTAGAGGCAGAGGTCGTGTCATGTGGCTAACTGGTTATGCCTCGGCCTTGGCTTCCCCAGATCTTGAGAGCCACTTCTGCTTCATGTTGAATTAACCATTCTCCGCATAAAAAAACCTGACCCCTTTTAATAATTTTTGGTCCAAGTGTTTTTTTTTTTGAATAATCGATTCAAAACCGAATATTTTAAAATAAATATTATAGTTTTTATTAAAATATTTTCGGGTCTACTATTGATGTACATTATTTGTACTTGTATTCAATAATATGATTATATTTGTACCCTTGAAAAATCTCTAAAAATAAACTATATATTTTATAAAAATTATTTAACAAATGATTATCGGCGGGTTGTAAAGAACTATAGATAGGTTTATTAATTTCGAGTTCAAATAGTAATGGTTTTTAGTTGTTTTGTTTAGAGATTATATAAAAGTAGGAAAAATAAGAATATTTTTATAATAATATCAATTATCGTTTAAAAATAATATTTTAAATCCAACAAGTGGTCCTAGCGAAAAAGAATACGATGTTCATCCTATGAGATTCAAATTCGAGCAGTTTTGTCTGCAAAAAAATATGAACAAACTATTCAATAAATGACATTTTAATAACTTTTTAACTAAGTTGACATTCGATTAACTCGTGATAGAACTAATTCAATTAGGGATTTATAATGAGTATAGTTTTTTGAGGGAGTGTAGATTAAAAGTTTTAAAGGTAACATTTATGTCTCATTTGCTTGCGTAAGTATTAATACAAGAAAAACTTAATTATTGCATGAGTTTTGAATGAATTTGTCATAGCATAAAGGCTTAATGGTACATAAAGTCCTCAAACTTTTGATAATAACAATTAAGTTACTGAACATTTTTCACTCAATTAAGCTCATACACTTCGAAAATTCATAATTTCACCCTTTGATTAACATTAGCCATTAAATCTAACAAAATTTTAGATTAATTGGTTGTACTTGTCATATCGAGGTGTTGAAAAGTGGCATTTTCAAAATTTTATTAAATTTATTAATAAATTTATAGAATTATTTTAGAATTTTAATAATTTTCTTTAGAATTTTTCTTTAAAAACCTATAATTTTCACAAGGTAGAATCTCAATGTGCCACATGGCAATAATATCTCAAAAGACCTTAAAATTTAATAATCGAGATTGATCAATGGGTTTAATTGATTTAATTTCTTGATTTGAAGGTTCAATTATGTAAAAAAAGTTAAAATGCTTAATTATTTTTTCAAAAGTACCAAAGGCTTCATTAAGCCTAACATAAATAAAAAATTAGTATAAACTATTGATTAAACAAAGGTATTTACCCCTCCCCCAATTTTTTTTAAAAAGGTTAAAATGTGCTTCAAGCCTTTGTACTCTTCTTACACTTGCAATTTAGTCCTACTTTTATTTCGAGAAATTTAGGGTCTGTTTGGTTTTAAAAAATATTTTCTATTTTTTTTGTTTTCATTTTCAAAAAATAATTTTCATTTTCAGTTTTCTAAAATTTATAAAAACATGTTTGGTTAATAGAGATAGAAAGTTATTTTCAAAAATGAAAATAGTGAAAATGTGTTTGGTATATAGCTTTCCAAAATAGAAATAAAAAATAATTATTAAATAATTGAAATAAAATATAATTAAAAAATATAATAATAATAATAATAATAAATATGAGTAAATAAGTTAAAGTTTTTAAAAATAGAATTAGAAAGATTCTATTCTGGGTTAAAATTAAAAAAAAACACTTGTTCTCACATTCTCCATTTTCCTAAAACATTTTCAATGAAAAAATGAAAACATCTTTTTTATATATATTTTTAAAATTTCACTTATTTTTGTTTTATTTTCTAAAAAATCTTTTTCTATTTTTACAACCAAACGCGTTTTCTTCATTGTTTTATATTTTCCAAGAAAATAAAAATAAAAACGAACTCCATTCTCTAGAACCAAAACTGTTGGGATGATCAATCAGTTCGATTTGGCCAAGAGAGGGTGAATTGACAATTTTAAAAATGAAAGGAAGAAAATGGAAAGATAAAAAATATGACACAAGGATTTATAGTGGTTCAACCTTCTAATAAGGTCTACATCCACTGACTTAGCTTCTCTTTAAGGATTTCCAACAAATTCACTATAAACTTCTTCCCCTTTTCTAGGCTAAGGAGGCAACTCTTTACACAATCAAAGCTTTCTACCCAAAGCTTTGATCAAGCTCACTCTTTTAAAATAAAGTGTTTGCAAAAAAAATATCCTCTCAAATGTGTTTGTTTGCCCAATACAAGATCACTCAAAACCCAAGACTTGAATAAAATGAATACAATCAAAGACCACTCAAGTGGGTTACAAGATTTGACTCTAATAGGCTCAAAGATGTTGGATTTGTGCTTGAATGCTTAAGACTTGTTGACTTATTGTTGTTGTAGCTTTGGAGACCTGAATTTATACCCCCTCATTGATTTCTAACTGTTTGGGTAGTTGAGATTATCAATATAGCTATTGGGCTACAATTTTCCCGCATTAAATGATGTTTGGTAGGCAGACATATCAGTACACGGGCTTCCGTATCGGTACCTACCATAAGAAGAAAAAGCCGTTGTACAAATGGGCATCGATACGTTTGAGGGTATATCGGTACAAAGAGTGTATTTTAAAAAGGCATATCAAAACGAAGATGTCGTATCAGTACGGATTTTGCTCGCTGGAATCTGAAGAAAAAGTCCATGAAAAATTGTATCGGTACGCCTAAGGGCGTATCGGCACGGTGTAACCAATTTCCAAAGTTTGGTAATTCCAACAACTAACAAGGTAACGATCAAAAATTAATTACAAAGATTTTGAAAGTCTTAGCACCCCGTATCGGTACATAGAAGGTTGTACCGATACTCGTAACTAAGAACAAATTCCCAGGTTGAAGGCCACATCGAAACGAGCTCACCTGTATCGGAACCTTTTAGCTATAAAGTTAAAATCAGTTTCTAGTAGCTAAAAACTGTATCAATACAGCCAAGGGCTTATCGATACTCCTGGGCGATTTTGGTTATTTGAGTATTAAAAACACTTAGAAAATATTTTGGGGGTTTAAGTTTGACTTAGAAACAATTTTAAGTTCGAATCCTTGTCATTTTGTGAGACTTTTTGAATACTTAAAAATGTATCCAATTTTACAATTTGGTCCTTAAACTCTTTGTTATATCATGTTGGGATGATCAATCGACGACGAAAGGCCAATAAGGGGTGAATTAGCAAATAAAAAATTGAAGGGAAGCAAAGCAAAAAGATAAAAATAATGGACAAGAGATTTATAGTGGTTCAAGCTTCTAACAAGCTCTACATCCACTACCTTAGCTTCCCACTAAGGATTTCAACACAATTCATTACGAATTTCCCCCTTTTCTAGGCTAAGGAGGCAACTGTTACAATCGATCAAAGCTTTCTACCCAAAGCTTGATCAAGGTTCATTCTTTTACAAGAAGTGGATAGAAAACTAAAAATTCATCTCAAAGGTGATATGTTTGCCCAAATACAAATTCACACAACCCCCAAACTTGAAATAAAGGATTATAATTTAGAATATACAATTTGGGTACAAGATATGACTCTAAAAGCTTAAAGGGTTGGATTTTTGCTTGAATGCTTGATAGTTGTTCAATAGATGTTCAATCATTTTTTGTAGCTTTGGAGACTTGATTTTATACCTTCTCATTTATTTCTAACCGTTTGGGTGATTGATGTCATCAATAGAGCCGTTGAAGACTATTTTCCCGCAATAAATGTTGTTTGGTGACCAACCGTATCGGTACACGAAGAGCCGTATCAGTACCTGACAAAAGAAGAAAGAACCATTGTGTAGAGGCATATCGATATGCTTTAGAGTGTATCGAAACAGATATAGTGTAAAAGTAGGGACGTATCGATACGGTATAGCCCTATCGATACGGTTTTAGCTCACTGGAATTTGAGGAAAAAGTCTAGTGAAAAATGCATTGGTACGCTTAAGGGGCGTATCGATATGGGTTAACAAATTTTTAAAGTTTGGTGATTCCAATAACTGACAAGGAAACGGTTGTAATCCACTAATTTTGTCCGGGATGAACCTTTTATTTTTTGTTTTTGTTTTTACAATAATGTGCTTATATATGTAACTACAATTCAAAGAAAATATGAGCTTTAACTATCTTTCTATTAAAATAAAAATTATTATTAAGTATTATATAGGTATTGTTATTTGCCATCATATTATACTATTTATTAGCACATTATATGTTATGCTCTATTAAAACCCAAAAATTTTACTACGTAGTATACATATATGTTACCATATTATTGTTATATTCCTATATGTTATTATCCAAATAAAAAACCCCTAAATATTATTGGTATAGTATATCATTTTCCTTTATGTCATCTTATTATTATTGCTTTGATTTTTATCTTATTATTACATTATATTCTTGTTAGCATTATTGTTATTACTACTATGGTTACATTATATTATTATTAAACTAAAGAGATAACAAAATATATATGTTTTCCCGATTATGAATAAAGTCATTCCATATATATTATTAAGTCCATTTACATTTTTAAAGCCCAAAAAATTATTATTATATACATCTGGCCCGTTGGGGCCCATAAATAAATTAAACCCTAATTTCGTCTAACTTTTTTCTTGTCTCTAGCACCGCAGGATCTCCACTGTCAGATCTGGATTAGATATGAAGGTCCAGAATCAAAGGATGGAGGCTCTTCAATTTCCCCACGCGCCAAGCCAGATGACGCTTCAGCCCATTCACTCGCGCGAGTGACGTTACGCGCCGTTCGAGCCTCTTCAGCTTCTTGCCACAACCGTCCAGATCCCTTATCGGTAACTAAGATCGCTTCATGTCATCCACCTCTCCGAATGGTCCTCATCATTCTCATTCATCTACGACACATACAAAAGAGAAAAAAAAAACAGAATGTCAGAACGACATATTTCAACAACTTTTCAGAGCCTCCCAACCATAATCAAAAAGGCAGATGAATACAAACAAAAAACATAGGCAACCAATAGGGAATTTCTTCTCTGTTTTTTCCTTTTTTAATATATGTAAATCAGTTATAAAACCGAAACCAACAGTTGTAAAACCCTAAGCAATTAATTAGGGAATTTCAGAGAAAAGCAATACAAAAGACGACATTCTGATGTATCTTTTTTTTTATTTCTTTTAATTCGAAGCATAAAATATATATAAAAAGGGTTAGGGTTCTTTTTACCTACGATGCAAGTTTATCCGGCCTCCTCGCCCCTTGCTTCTGTCGGTGATAAGCCCTCTGGTTCCCTTCGGAGATGAGTGGGGTGAATCGGTGGGAGAGCTTTCGTTCAAAGGATGGTGGAGAGTTTTTTAGGGTCTCGGTTTTTATGCTTTTAAAGGTAAAAATGGGGCTGGTTTCAAAAAGCAAAGGTTGGATTGGGTTTCTGTAACACCCCAAAATCTGGCCTAGTCGAAATTGGGTTCCGGCGATCGAAAACCCTATACCATAAATGTTTAAATATTGTATTGATGTTGACTATAAGGTCACCTCAATTAAAAATCCCATTCGTGGGATTACCGGAAAAGTTTCATTCAATAGAAGGAAAAGTATAGCTATTAAAACAAAAGAATAGCAAGCTTAGAAGCCTACCTAAAACTCTTTCAAGCAAGCACCTTACCAAGTTTTCATATTCTACCTAAGCAAGCACCTCCATTGGAGCTTGATTCAAGGTTGATTTTTCTTCGACTTATTGTTATCGAAATGTTGCTAGTGACCGGGTAAGCTATAGCTCTCAATTAACCATTGAAATTTATGGGTAAATCAATCTCAATCACAAGCTAGGGTTTGGCTATCCATGGAGTTTGCTAGCTAATAGCTATTTCGAGCTTCGATATTGATTTTGATATCGTTATATTGATTTCGGTATCGTATTATTGAATCTAATTGAATCTTATTTTTTTACCTAGCTCAAGAAGTTGGTAGAGATCATCCACCGTTACCAACAAAAGCTAGGGACAAGGGAATTTCTATCCGAGAGCCTTGAAAGCTTCGGATTATCGAGGTGAGTATAGTCTAAGTCTCGGGACTAGGCTAGGTGTCTTTCCCGACTTCATTGTTAATAAAATTACCATTGTCAACCTCGTTGTTAGGGATTATTGCATCGAATCACTTATCAGACATTATGGTAAGTATTGGTAAGCTATCGTGTCGAGTATTAACCATTTTCATTGTTATTTTTATTACTATTGAACACCGGATATAGGTATCATTATCGTCAATGAATATTGCTATTGTCATTACCATCGCCATTGTCATTGAACCATGAAAGTGTAGGATATTGGCATAGCATCGCAATAGCATTGGTATAGCACTCATATAGCCATTGTCATTGACCATTGAGGTTAGCATCGTTATTGTCATCGAAATATTGCAAATAAAGCATCGATCATCGTCGATGTCATTATGATCATTGGACATTGCCATTACTATTGTTATTGTCATTGAACTTAGACATCGAAATATTGATTATTGTTATAAACATTGAACATGGTCATTGATATTGGACATGAATTATAGATATTGTTACTGGACCTTGGGTTTGAGGGACATTGGATACAATTGGCATGCCATAGAATTCATGAGCTCAGTGTACGGGTGGAATACGGTCCTAGGGCTACGACCTATATTGATTTGGCGAGACGGGGGATATGTTGTGATATTGGTCATATTGGCGAGGCGGAAGGACTAGACCATTTATTGATTTGGCAAGGTATAAGAATTTGCGTATCCACTATCCGAAATTGATCCAAGGGTTATTGATGAAATATGGACTTATTACTATTGAACACGAATATTGCATTGCTATCATAGACCTATTGCATTGTTATTGGAGAATTATGAATTGTATTGCATTCCCATTACTTTGTGTTATTTTGACTACCTCACTAGGCAAAGTATGCCTAATGAATTGCATTTAATCCATTACAAGTTAAAAGATTCAAGTTGGAGATCGGAGAAGTTGTTACGTTGCACAAGTCACAAGCAAGTTCAAGTAATGTATATCGTACCTATGAACTCCTAGCAAGGTGGGAAAGAAGTTAGGAGAGTTATATAGAGTCCTTTTGATATGTGTATAATGTGCTTGTGGTGTAATAGTGCCTAATGCCCTAATGGCCCTTTTGAAATGGCTTAAAAGTGACTAAAATATGCATATTTGGCTCAAAAGGTAAAAACATGGTAAACGGATTTGGATTAACATGAAATTTGGCATGCTAGTAGTTTATGTTGATTAAAACTCACTGGTAAAGTTTCATTACATTTTGACCATGATAGATAGGTCAATTCGAATATAAACCAGCAAAAATATGTCATCTTAGTGCAGGGCGTATCGATACGGTGGATGGAGTATCGATACGACCTTGCATATTTGGTCAGGTCAACAAGTGGAGTATCGATACGTTCTAGGCGTATTGGTACGAGTTTTGGCTACGGCAATCTGGGATCAAAAATGGTATCGGTACGGGGCTAAGGTGTATCGATACGGAGTCAACATGGTCAACCAGTATCAGTATGGCCCTCAACCGTATCGGTAGAGGTGTATTGCAATTGAATCTGAATTTTGGAATTAGGTTAAGGCATACCGATACAGCTATATGGGTATCGGTACGGTGACAGTTAAATCGGTTAAAAGGTGAAGAACACAGTTTTGCATTATTTACATTTTAGTCACTGATTATTGCAAGGCTTAATTGAATGGACAAATGAACTCCGATTAATATGAAAATTTGTACACTCACTGTTTGATTGATGAATTTCATTTTGGTTAGGTGAATTTTAGAAAAAGACCGCTAAAATACTGAACTTACGATCAAGTCCTTAAGCTTGTAATGTTGTAAATTGGTCCTAATTGGCTAATCGTTAACTCGAGACAAACTGAGGGCTTGGGACTAATGCATTTTCTTGTTTGTTAAGCCTAACAACATCGTTTATTGCATGAAAGCATTGTATCGACCACCGTTTAGTTCATCGGTAACATATTCTGACCCAATTTTCGACTAGGCCGGGAAGAGGGTGTTACATTTGTGGTATCAGAGCTAGAGTTTAGTCAATTCTAGGACTAAACCGAAGCTTATTGCATTGTTATTGTGTTACTTTGCCACATGGGAGTTTTTACATTGTGTATATTGTGACTTGTCAACTAATTCGATCTCTTTATGTTATAGTTATGTCTGAGACGAACGAGGCTCACATTCACGAGCATGCCACCGGCTCCTTGACCCATAGAGAAGAAGTGAGGGGAGAATCACCGAACCCACCTAATTCCCCACCTCAGCATGTTGTGCCAGTAGTGCCTGATGCACAAGCAGAATGCTATCGGAACATGGCTGACATGTTCAAGCGATTCATGGCATCTATGAGGGCCGAGACGGTGGTGCAACCGACCCCACCCGCTGTTCAATAAACTTGAGCCTCTATTGACAAGTTGGCGTCACTCCGAGCCTACACCTTCACTGGATAAGACGACGACAGTCCTGAGATTGCGAAATACTGGTTGGATAACACGCTACGAATCTTGAACAAACATTACAGTGCTCGGATAAGAGCAAGCTAGAGTGCGCCCTTGTGTTGTTAGCTAATGAAGCATTATAGTGGTGGGAGACCATAATTATTACCGTCCCTGAAGAATCAGCCACTTAGAAGTTCTTCTTCCAAGAATTCCGAAAGAAGTATATTAACGAGTATTATCTCGTAGAAAGACACAATATCTTTCTTCACCTGAAGTAAGGTGGTTGACTTGTTGAGCAGTACATTCATGATTTCTGCAAGTACCTTCGATATGGTGCGGAGTACATTAAGAAAGAAGAAGATAAGTGCATGATGTTTATTGCTAGGCTTAGTGATGAATTACGCCTAATGTTTACTGCTTTGGGGATCACTGATTTCCAAGATCTTGTGAACCAAGTCAAGGCCACTGCAGCTGCATAGAAGAACTTGAGGTCAGATGGATCTAACATGCCTAAAAAGAGGTTTAGGGATGATTTCTGGCCTCCCAGGTAGAATAAGAAGAGCAAGAATCAAGGCCCCAAGCAAAATTTGTATTCCCAGCCTTCCCGTTCTAGGAATATCGAGAAACCTCAAACGGTGACCCAGTCTTTTTCCAAGACGGTCTCAGTTAAAAGTACTAGAGGCTCCAACTGAAACACATAGAACCTAGTTTGCAACTACTATCAGAAACGACACTCAGCAGGTCAGTGTCGCAAGCAGTCTGGAGCCTACTTCTATTGTGGCAAGTAGGGTTATTTCATATGTGATTTTCCTTTGGGTGTAACTAAGTCAATAGCTACACCGGCAAATACTGTAACCCCTATCTAATCCTTCTGAGGTAAGGGGTCAATGTAAGGTTCATTAGGAGCTACAGGGAGACCAAGTGCCTATGGCAAGGCACCAAGTAAGCAAGAATCCAAGACTTCTGCTCAGATGTATTATGTGAGGAACAGAGATGAGGAAGAAGAGCCTGATGTTATTGCAGGTACCATTGAACTGTATTCTCATCCTTTATATGCATTGATTGACCCTGGCTCTACTCACTCTTTCATAAGCACTGAATTGGTTAAGAAACATGAAATGACTAGTGAAATTATAGCATCGAAGATTTCTGTAACTAATCTACTTGGTGATTGTATCACCATAGGCTTTGTATGTAAGAATTACCCTGTAGTGATTCAAATGATCCCTTTCGTGGCTGATTTGTTGGCTTTACCGATCTACGAGTTTGATGTGATACTGGGTCTAGATTGGCTCAGCGAGCATCAAGCATGGGTGAATTGTAGCAAACGAAGATTATATCTCTGAGGCATTGGCAAGGAGAGTATTGTGTTGATGAATTCTAAGAATCCGTCCTTGTATGCTTTGACAATTGAGGCTAATGATGGGCCACAATTATCGGAGGTTGATATTGTGTGCGAATTTCCCAATGTCTTCCCTGATGAACTTTTGGGTTTACCCCTAATTCGTGAAGTTAAATTTGGCATCGACGTACAACCTGGAATTACTCTAGTGTCCATTGCACCTTATCAAATGACAGCCATTGAGATGAAAGAATTGAAGACCCATATTCAAGATTTACTTGATAAAGGTTTCATTCAACCGAGTTCCTCGCCCTAGGGAGCTCTGGTTCTCTTTTTGAAGAAGAATGATAGTTACATGAGGTTATGCATTGATTACCAGCAGTTAAATAAGGTGACCATCAAGAACAAATATTCATTGCCAATAATTGATGACCTATTCGGTCAACTCAAAGATGCCACCGTGTTTTCCAAGATTGATTTAAGGTCTGGTTATTACCAAATAAGAGTTAAAGAATGTGATGTGCCTAAGATTGCCTTCCGTACAAGATACGATCACTATAAATTCTTGGTGATGCCATTTGGGTTAACCAATGCACCGGTAGCTTTTATAGACCTAATGAATCGGATTTTCAGGCCATATCTCGACAAAATAGTGGTAGTGTTCATTGATGACATCCTAATTTATTCTATGGATGCAGCAGATCATCGTGATCACCTTCGCATTTTGCTTCAAACCCTTAGGGAGAAGCAGTTATTCGCCAAGTTCTCAAAATGTGAGTTTTGGCTTACTGAAGTTGTCTTTCTTGGGTACGTTGTATCGGCCTTGGGTATCCAAGTAGATCCGAAAAAGATTCAAGCCATTCTTGATTGGCAACCACCAAAGAATATTGGCAAATTAAGAAGTTTTCTTGGTCTTGCTGGCTATTATAGAAGATTCATTAAAGGATTTTCTATGATAGCAGGCCCTCTGACTAAGTTATTGAGAAAGAAAGCTCCGTTCGTTTGGAATACGGATCAACAAAGGAGCTTCGACCAATTGAAACAAGTTTTGACTCACGCACCAGTTCTAACCCAACCTGAGTCAGGAAAAGACTACACGGTTTATAGTGATGCATCGCATCTCGGGTTAGGATGTGTATTTATGCAAGAAGGCAAAGTCAATGCATATGCATCAAGACAGCTCAAGCCAAATGAGATGAATTATCCTACTCACGATTTAGAATTGGCCGCAGTTGTCTTTGCATTGAAGACTTGGAGACATTATCTCTATAGGGAGAAATGTTACATCTTCACCGATCATAAAAGTCTCAAATATCTGCTAACTCAAAAAGAATTGAACGTTCGACAACGGAGATGGATGGAATTCCTTAAGGACCATGACCTTGTCATTGACTACCACCCGGGCAAGACAAATGTTGTAGCTGATGCACTCAGCCGCAAACCTATGCCTGGTAAGTTCTATTGTTGACTCTTAAGTCTATTGTGATGATTCGTATATCGACTTATTGCAAATTCTTGTGTTGTAGTTCCTCAAGCTATTAACGCCCACTTCTGTCTTAAAAAGCATCGTTGCTTTGTAGTTGAACTTCAAGTTTATCTACTATTACATCGAGAATTCAAGCATTGCAAGAACAGGATCCTAAACTTCAAGTCATCATTCCCAAGCTGCAAGATAACCCGAATTTCAAATTGAATTTTGAAAGGCTTTTATGTTTTCGCAACTGGGTCTGTGTACCTAATGATGAATCTCTTCGTAATAATATCCTCAAGGAAGCTCATTCAAGCTTTTTCTTTATTCAGCCAGGGTCAGTAAAGATGTACAAGGACATATGTGAGCTTTATTGGTGGCCGGGCATGAAATGAGCCATAGTAGATTTCGTGTCCAAGTGCCTTACGTGTCAGCGTGTTAAGGCTGAACATCGCGTTCCTACCGGATTACTGCAACCTATTGATTTAACGAAATGGAAGTGTGAGAAGATCACCATGGACTTTGTCAGTGGTTTGCCTCTGACTCCCACTAAATACGATGCAATTTGGGTCATTGTAGATCGTTTGACCAAGTTAGCACATTTCTTACCAATTTGAATGGACTATGGTCTTCCCAAGCTGGCTAACTTGTATATCAAGGAAGTCATTCAACTCCATGGAGTACCTCAATCTATCATTTTCGATCGAGATCCCCGATTTGTATCTCGATTTTAGAAGTCTTTGCAAGGAGCTTTGGGCACCAAAGTTAATCTTAGTACTACCTTTCACCTGCAGTCTGATGGCCAATCAGAAAGATTAATATAGATTTTGGAGGACATGCTACGAGCATGTGTTATCGATTTCGGTGGGTCATGAGAGAAATCCCTACCCTTTATTGAATTTGCCTACAACAATAGCTACCAAGCTTCTATCAAGATGGCACCTTATAAAGCATTGTATGAGAGGCGTTGTCGAACTTCTTTATGCTGGTCTGAGCTCAGTGAAGGCAAGATGTTGGGCCCTGAATTACTTTGAAAACTGAAGAACAGGTTGCCATTATCCATGACCGTCTAAAAGCAGCCTTTGACCGGCAGAAGGCCTATGCTAACCTTAAGCGAAGGAATATTCAATATGAAGTGGGTGAAAGAGTATTTCTCAAGGTTTCACCGTGGAAGAAAATTTTGAGGTTTGGTAAGAAAAGGAAACTAAGTCCCCGATTTATCGGACCTTTCAAGGTTACTGAAAAAGTTGGCCCTGTAGCTTATCGCTTGTTGTTGCCCTCAGAAATGAGCAAAATCAATTATGTGTTTCATGTATCCATGCTTCGGAAGTATCGCTCTGATCCTTTGCACATTATTGAACCTGAATCTGTGGAAATTCAATCCAACTTATCCTATAAAGAGGAACCAGTTCAAATTATTGCAAGGGAAGTCAAGAGACTTCACAACAAGACTATTCTATTAGTTAAAGTGCTCTGGAAAGCTATACCGCTAAGGAAGTAACATGAGAGCTTGAGGGGACAATGCGAAAGCAATATCCCCACCTCTTTGATCCAGGTAAAAATTTGAGGAAGAATTTTTCTTAAGGGGGAAGAGTTGTAACACCCCAAAATCTGACCTAGTTGGAATTAGGTTCCGGCGATCGAAAACCATATACCAAAATTGTTTAAATATTGTATTGATGTTGACTATAAGGTAAATTGTTTCGGTAGTGGACTCTAATTGAGTCGAATCATTGGTTATGGACCATATTGAATGTATTAGAAACCTTTATAGTAGCTAAATGATAAAAATTAAAGTTTCAGGGATAAAAGTATAAGGAGATGGAAGTTGAGGGACTAATCTCACGATTAGCCCCTCCTCAATTAAAAATCCCATACGTGGGATTACCGGGAAAGTTTCCTTCAATAGAAGGAAAACTATAGCTATTAAAACAAAATAATAGCAAGCTTAGAAGCTTACCCGAAACTCTTTCAAGCAAGCACCTTACCAAGTTGTCATATTCTACCTAAGCAAGCACCTCCATTGGAGCTTGATTCAAGCTTGATTTTTCTTTGACTTTTTGTTATCTAAACGTTGCTAGTGACCGGGTAAGCTATAGCCCTCAATTAACCATTGAAATTCATGGGTAAATCAAGCTCAATCACAAGCTAGGGTTTGGCTATACATGGAGTTTGCTAGTTAATAGCTATTTTGAGCTTCGATATTGATTTTGATATCATTATATTGATTTTGGTATCGTATTATTTAATCTAATCGAATCCTATTGTTTTTACCTAGCTCAAGAAGTTGGTAGAGATCATCCACCGTCACCAACAAAAGTTAGGGACAAGGAAATTTCTATCTGAGAGCCTTGAAAGCTTCAGATTATCAAGGTGAGTGTAGTCGGAGTCTCAGGATTAGACTAGGTGCCTTTCCCCACTTCATTGTTAATAAAATTACCATTGTCAACCCTGTTGTTAGGGATTATTGCATCGAATCACTTATTGTACATTATGGTAAGTATTGGTAAGCTATCGTGTCGAGTATTGATCATTGTCATTGTTATCGTTATTGCTACTGAACACCAGATATATGTATAGTTATCGTCAATGAATATTGCTATTGTCATTACCATCGCCATTGTCATTGAACCATGAAAGTGTAGGATATTGGCATAGCATCGGAATAACATTGGTATAGCACTCATGTAGCCATTGTCATTGACCATTGATGTTAGCATCATTATTGTCATCAAAATATTGCAAATGAAGCATCGATCATCGTTGATGTCATTGTGATCATTGGACATTGTCATTGCTATTGTTATTGTCATTGAACTTAGGTATCGAAATATTGATTATTGTTATGAAAATTGAACATGGCCATTGATATTGAACGTGAATTATCGATATTGTTACTGGACCTTAGGTTCGAGGGACATTGGATACAATTGGCATGCCATAGAATTCATGAGCTTAGTGTACGGGTTGACTATGGTCCTAGGGCTACGACCTATATTGATTTGGCGAGGCGGAGAGATGTGTTGTGATATTGGTCATATTGGTAGGTCAGAGGGACTAGACCATTTATTGGTTTGGCGAGGCGTAGAAATTCACGTATCCACTATCCGGAATCGATTCAAGGGTTATTGATGAAATATGGACTTATTATTATTGAACACGAATATTGCATTGCTATTATAGACCTATTGTATTGTTATTGGAGAATTATGAATTGTATTTCATTTCCATGACTTTGTGTTATTTTGACTACCTCACTAGGCAAAGTATGCCTAATGCATTGCATTTCATCCATTACAGGTTAAGAGATTCAAGTTGGAGATCGGAGAAGTTGTTACGTTGCACAAGTCAGAAGCAAGTTCAAGTAATGTATATCGTACCTATGAACTCCTAGAAAGGTGGCAAAGTAGTTAGAAGAGTTATATAGAGTCCCTTTGATATGTGTATAATGTGCTTGTGGTGTAATAGTGCCTAATACCCTAATGGCCCTTTTTGAAATGGCTTAAAAGTGACTAAAATCTACATATTTGGCTCAAAATGTAAAAACATTGTAAACGGATTCGGATTAACACAAAATTTGGCATGCTAGTAGTTATGTTGATTAAAACTCGTTGGTAAAGTTTCATTACATTTGGACCATGATAGGTAGGTCAATTCGAATGTAAACCAGCAAACATCTGTCATCTTAGTGTAGGGCGTATCGATAAGGTGGATGAAGTATCGATACGGCCTTGCATATTTGGCCAGGTCAACATTGGTCAGCAAGGGGAGTATCGATACGTTCTAGGCGTATTGGTACGAGTTTTGTCTATGGCAATCTGGGATCAAAAATGGTATTGGTACGAGGCTAAAGTGTATCAATACGGAGTCAACATGGTCAACCAATATCGGTATGGCCCTCAACCATATCGGTATAGGTGTATTGCAATTGAATCTGAATTTGGGAATTAGGTTAAGGCGTACCGATACAGCTATAAGGTTATCAGTACGGTGACAGTTATGAAGTATCGATACGGCCTTGCATATTTGGCCAGGTCAACATTGGTCAGCAAGGGGAGTATCGATACGTTCTAGGCGTATTGGTACGAGTTTTGTCTATGGCAATCTGGGATCAAAAATGGTATCGGTACGGGGCTAAGGTGTATCAATACGGAGTCAACATGGTCAACCAATATCGATGTGGCCCTCAACCATATCGGTATAGGTGTATTGCAATTGAATCTGAATTTGGGAATTAGGTTAAGGCGTACCGATGCAGCTATAAGGTTATCGGTACGGTGATAGTTAAATCGATTAAAAGGTGAAGAACACGGTTTTGCATTGTTTACATTTTAGTCACTGATTATTGCAAGGCTTAATTGAATGGAGAAACGAACTCCAATTAATATGAAAATTTGTACACTCACTGTTTGATTGATGAATTTCTTTTTGGTTAGGTTAATTTCAGAAAAGGACCACTAAAATATTGAAATTACGATCAAGTCTCTAAGCTTGTAATGTTGTAAATTGGTCATAATTGGCTAATCATTGACTCAAGACAAACTGAGGGCTTGGGTATAATGCATTTTCTTGTTTGTTAAGCCCTAAAACATCGTTTATTGCATGAAAGTATCGTATCGACCACCGTTTAGTTCATCGGTAACATACTCCGACCCAATTTTCGACCAGGCCGGGAAGGGGGTGTTACAGTTTTAGATCGCGAAAAGGAGTTTTTTTCTCCATTTTTGGGGTCGCTGGCCGCCGTTCACCGGCGGCCTATGCGGTGACACACGGCGGAGAGGTCGTCAGTTTCTAGGTTTGTTGGTTTGTTTTTAGGCTTGGGGATGAACACACGGCGGTGTTCATCCCGTGTTGGGAGAAAAAAGATATCCGAGAGAGGGTTTGCATTATAAAGTCGGTTTTTTGTTTTAAAAGTTGTGTTATATACCCCAACCACTTAGAAATGGGATAATTGCTTTATGAATCCCTCCGCCCCAGCTTAGTAGCGCCCATGATTCTTCCGCATGGGCTAATTACCTTATAGGTCCCTCCGCATGGGATAATCACGCCCACAAGCCGTTTCGTCTTTTTTAATCACTCCTCGGGTCCCTCATAGTTTTCTGAAGTCTTCAATCTCGTCCCTCTTTTTCTTTTAATTCATCTCCCAAGGTCTATTTTCTTTCAATTTGATCCCGGATCAATGTCAAAAATCCTCTTTTATTTTATGCATATTTTTGTTAATTTAGTATATTTATTTGTTGTTTATTTCCAGTTTTAATTCTTACGCTAAATTGTTGTTTAATGTATGTTTAATTTGGGATTTATGCTTGATTTGGTGTTTAATACAAGCATATTGTATAGTATATAGTTTCTATATGATATATATGATATATATTTTTATATATAATATATACATGACATATGTTTCAATATATATATATATATAATATTTAGCTTCACAAAGTTATAATTTTCAAAAATATATAATTTTTAAAGCTTATAATATGTATAGCTTCTTTATATATAAAATGTTTTTTTAAAGAATATAATATATATATAGTTTTTGTAAAAATATATAATATAATTTCTTAATATAATATAAGTTTTTACATAGTATACATCCAATAAGGTTTTTAAATACATAGCCTTTTATAAATGTTATATATATATATATATATATATATATATATATATATATCTTTTAGTATAGAATATATAATCTGTTTATTCATGTGTATGTCTTATTTGGTTTTTGTTTGGGCTTTTGGTCTTGTGCCTAGTTTTAGTAATTTTGGGCCTTTAGGCTTTAGATTAGATTAAGTGAATTAATCTAATTAATTTAGATCGTGTGCTCGTCTCATAGGGGCACGATCATTAAATTAATTAAATTAATTCTAGTTGGGTCCTTTTAAAGCCTTAGTTAGATTAGAGTTTAAATTAATTTAGTGGAGTTAAACTTACCTTTGGCTTACTAGGGCAAGTGTTAAATTCACTAAGTTAATTGAATGTTTCTTAAAAACCTTTATGTTAAAATTGGCATTGAAATTAGATTGACGTTAAATTTTAGATTAATTATCATAATTTGTTAGGGTTTCTAGTCTTTTAGGGCCAATCAACTTAGGATTAAATATTAGAATCATTTAATTAATAGGTAGATCACCTTTTGGGATTTCCATAACTTGGGCCTTTATAGGTTAGAACTTTAGGTGAGCTTTTGTGTGTTTTCCTTTTGTGCCCTTGTTTGCCATCCCTTATTTGTCATTCATGTGACTTTTAATTATTTAATTGCATGTTAATTAACCTAAATCATAAAAAAGAGGTATTCATTAATCTCGATATTCGTGTCGTAACAGTCTTGCCTCAATGGATGTTACCCGAATATTTGGACTAATCCTTACCGCTCTGGGGCAAATGATGATTAAAATGGACAAGATCATTTTATCATATTATAACTGCTTGCACCATGCATAAAGGTGACGTACGAGATCTGAGCCATAAACTAACACGACAGTTAGACTTATATGATGTCGATTTAGTCTATGGTCCGGTGTATCGTCATCCTTATTAATTAAATGTCTAATTAATTCTAACCCACCAATTTGATAAAACCCGTGCAATTGAAGTCGATTTTCAATTAAGAACGTCGAATTAAACTTAATTCAAAATTCCAACAAATTCTATCAATTTTAAAGGCAACAAATATTATGGTATCGATTTTCGGGCGTGATGGGGTTCTAATCCTTCCCCACGCGTATCCAACTCTTGAACCCTTACATATTGAATCTCTAGTTTTTTGGTGTCCGGCCTACCTTATTTAAGTGGTCGGTGGCGACTCTAAAACTTTTATGATTTTCAAAAGAATAAAAATTTTCAAAAGAAACTCCATTTAAACCAAGATTTCAAAGAGATGATTTGGGGGATCACCCGTAGTATTGAATCTATGAAACAACATACCTATATTATTTTCAAAAGGGTCGCTACAACGGTAACAAAATTAAATGCAAAGATTTAAAAATCTCAACACCCCGTATCGATACGATGAAGGTCGTATCGATACTCGTAGCCAAGAACACAAACCCTGATAAAGCTCGTATCGATACGGGGATAACCGTATCGATACATTTTTACTATTAAAATTCCAGTAGTAAAAACTCATATCGAAGCAATAAGGAGCGTATCGATACGCCTGAGCGTAATTGGTTAATTTCAGTATGAAACACTTAGAAACTTTTTGGGGTTTTAAGTTTTTGACTTAGAAACAGTTTTATGTTCAAATCCTTGTCATTTTATGAGACTTTGAGTACTTAAAAATTTATTTACTTTTACAATTTGGTCCTTAAACAATTTGTTATATCAAAATCAATTATAGGTTTTACAATCTCCCCATTGTTTGATATAACAAAACCAAAATAAATTTTTAAGTAGTTTTGAAAAATACTCCCCCTTACTTTAGGATAGTTTTGAAAAACTTAAAAAATTTAAGTGTTCTTTACTTCTCCACCTTTTTGTTAGATCAAAATCAATAGGATATAAAAAGAGCAAGATATAGACATTAAAGATACTCCAAGCATTAAAGGAATCAACATAGATATCATTAAAATTCAAAGCAGAATTCAAAGCAACATAATCAAATCCAACTTAATTCCTAAAAACATAAACCAAAAGCAAATAAACCAAAGCATAGAAGTTTATAAACCTAAAGACATAGGTGCATAAAGCTAATCCTAATATGATGTGATATGGTATGCAATATGCCTAAGGATCATCTTCATCGTCTTCATCTTCTTCATCTTCATCATTGGCATGAGTTCCAAGAGATTGACGCCACTCACCATGAAAAGTGGTAAGAGAGATATCCATCGAATTTTGACAGTTTTCAATGGATGTCACTCTTTTCTCCAAGGATGTGAAACGAGTGTCAATCGCAGTAAACCCGAAGGTCATGGTGGTATCTAAAGATGCAATATTGGTGCCCAAAGATGTAAATTGCTCGTTGAGATATGCCATGAGAGCATCAAGAGAATGTTGGGATACCGGAGCTTGAGGAACCGGAACCGCTTGAGGAGACGCCACCGGATTGGGTTAAACGTCTTGAGGTAGATCGGCAAGTCAAACCCATTATCCATTAAAGTATGTGAACTTGGCTCGGTGGAGAGAACGCTCGTCGATTGTTTCGGTGAGAGGTTTGGCAACATCATAAGAGCAGTCAATTCCAATCTTGTGAAATAGATAGCTCAAAGCGGTGCCATATGTGAAGGAAAAGACAATAGTAGTATGATGGTTTTGCACAAGAAAGATAATCTCCACAAACATAATTTGAGCAAGGTTTGGACGTTTACCCTCACGGAAGCAACGAATCCAAAAGTCGTCAACTTGTCGGATCGTTGAGAATTTTCCACTGGATGTGCAGAACCACCAAGTGATCATAAGGTGAATGATGCGATCTTAAGCATCAAGCACGGTCACGGAGCCACCAAGAACATGTCCCAAGGAATCCTCATTATCAATTCCCATATCCTAAAAACCCAATTTTTTTTTCTAAAACTGAAGAATTAATTCAAAACTTTTTACCCATAAGATAAGATTCTATAGAAACAACTTCGGATCTATCTTCATCATAAATACACCGGGCATTTAAGTAAAAAATCAAAAGAAGGTTTCAGTATAAAATCCCGGGTAAAGCTAAAAATTGCATAAACTTCCATTGTTGCATCAACTGAAGATATTTAAATTGAAATCTTTTAGAAGACAAGAAAGTGATCGAAACAGAATGCTCACGGCGGATTTTAAAAGCTTGATAATGCTTAAAATGATCCATAGCATTTGGATATCTTGGCTCATTAAAACAATTTTGGAAATATGGATGAGGTTGGGTCTATTGTCTTCAGGATTTTGATTAGGAGGATTGGAATTATATGCCATATCTTTTCTTTGTCTTTTCTTAGGACCCATGGCAATAATCTGAAATCAAAGTCAAACCCAAAACAATGTATGCATAAATCAACACATTCTATCCAACAGGCAATCAAATGACTAGAATATTGTTAAAAATCTATATAATATATTTTAAAAACATGTACAAGTATAAAAAGGATTTTTGGTAAAATAAAATTTGAAAAATAATGTTGAAAAATATATAGTATAATTTTATATTAAAACAAAAAATATTCAGATTTGAATTTTTTTTTACAAAATCTCTAAAAATATATGTTATATACATACTAAATATATAAATTTGAAACAAAAATAGTATATAAATAAGAACGAAATTAAAAGAATAAAGAAAAGAGGTTCATACCTTGAATAAAGGATTATGAATGAATGATGAGATGATGATGCACCAAACTTGATGATTTTTGTAGGGTTTGATATAAAACTCAAAAGCCCTCAAAAGATTTGTAGAGATGTGTGAAAAACAAAGGGATTTGAGAGGTTTTTATAGGTGAAAAACGTATCTAGGGTTTGAGAGAAAAGTGGTGTTTGATTTAAATTGAAAAACCCTCTTTTAATGCCCATTTAACTTTCCAGCGGCTACGTATATCGATACGCCACCTGTGCGTATCGAAATATTGTACCAAAACGGTTGTTAGCCGTTTCGATATGTGACCTCGTATCGATACATGTCAAATTGTACCGAAACAATCTCAAGATACCCGTACTGATACACGTTACCCCATATCAGTACCCCTGAGCCAAAAATGTCATTTTTGACTGCAAGGTGCTCAAAAATTCAATTTTACTCGAATCGAAATGCATGCAAATGATATATGAACATCATGGATGATCTAAAACAGATGCATACCCCCTAGCAACAAGCATAGATGTATATAAGAGCAAAACCACATAAGTAATGAGATCAACCAAATTCAAGTAAAAAAATTTAGACACTAAATGGCTCTAAGGTTCAAGAAAGGCTAGTTAAACCTAACTCTCTCCTAAGAGACCAAAAATGCTATTTGTCTAAAGGTTTGGTAAAGATATCCGCTAATTGGTTCAAGGTGTCTACATATTCTATAACAACATCATTTTTAAGACATGATCTCTAATAAAATGATGTCTTACCTCTATGTGCATGATTCTAGAATGTTAGATGGGATTCTTAGTGAGACAAATGACACTAGTGTTGTCACAGTTAAAAGGGATGGTACCTACATCAATTCAATAATCTAAAAGTTGTTGCTTCATCCAAATGACTTGAGCACAACAATTTCTAGCTGATATGTATTCCGCTTCGGTGGTAGAAAGTGTTACACTATATTGTTTCTTAGAGAAACAAGATATAAGCATACTACCTAGGAATTGATAAGTACTGAAGGTACTCTTTCTATCTATATTACAACCTCCATAATCCGCATCTGAATAAGCATGCAAATCAAAAGAGGAAACTCTAGGATACCAAAGGCCTAAACAATGTGTGTCTCTAAGGTATCTAAAGATTCTCTTAACGGCTATAAGATGTGATTCTCTAGGACTAGTATAAAATCTAGCACACAAGCAAACACTAAACATAATATCTGGTCTACTTGCGGTAAGATAAAGCAAAGATCCAATCATAGAGCGATAAAGCTTTAAATCAACACACTTACCTCATTTATCATTGTCAAGCTTTGTAAAAGAGCTCATTGGTGTGGCTTGAGGTTTCACATTCTCCAAGCCAAACTTCTTGAGCATGTCCTTGATGTACTTAGCTTGATTGATGAAGATAACATCCTTCCTTTATTTGATTTGGAGTCCCAAAAAGAATGAGAGCTCCCCCATCATGTTTATTTCAAACTCACCTTGCATCAACTTAGCAAAATCTTGGCAAAACAATTTATTAGTAGAACCAAAAATTATATTATTAACATAAATTTGAACTACTAAAATGTTTTTGCCATTTCTTTTAATAAAGAGTGTAGTATCCACATTTCATTTGTCAAAACCTTTTTCTGTTAAAAAACTTGACAACCTTTCATACCAAGCTCTAGGAGCTTGTTTCAAACCATATAAAGCTTTTGAAAGTTTAAAAACATGGTTTGGATATTTTGGATCTTCAAAACTGGGTGGTTGTTTTACATACACTTCTTCATTAATAAAACCATTTAGAAAATCATTTTTTACATTCATTTGAAAAGGCTTGAATTCATTATAACATGCAAATGCAAGAAGCATCCTAATAGCTTTCATTCTAGCTACAAGTGCATAGGTTTCATCAAAATCGATTCCTTCTTCTTGAGTGTAGCCTTGAGCAACAAGTCTAGCCTTGTTCCTCACTATGTTACCACTCTCATCTAGTTTGTTTCTAAAAACCCATTTAGTTCCTATGGTAGACTTATTACTAGACCTATCAACTAATGTCCAAACTTGACTTCTCTCAAATTGATTTAATTCTTATGTAATCACTAAATTTTATCCGGGTTTAAATTAAATGCTCGAAATAAAATAAATCCATATTACCCCTTTTAATACCCAAAACCTTACCTTATGCCCTAAGCCCAAAATTTCACGGCCCATTATATATGATTTTATATAGTATAAAAAATATACAAAAAATAATAAAAATCCCAACTCCTTTCTCATTAAGGCTTTACTACCATTGGTTGAAAAATACTTGGTGACTAAGGTCCTATTTTTATTGGTTCTCATTTTAAGGGGATAAACCGAAAATACCCTTCATCACACACACACACACATAATATATACTAAAAAAACAAAAAAAAGGTCGGGACTTACCTTGGCTCCTACCCTAATCATCAAAGGAATCCACGACCTTAGGGGATTAAAAAAATCCCTTAGCTGATTCAAGCAAAAGCTCTCAAAATCAAAAACCCCTCACTGCCGTTTTCTTCATTTTTAAAGACCACCAACCACTGTCGTTTTCTTCATTTTTAAGACCACCAAAGACTCAAGCCCCCAACTCTCTCACCATTTGATTCCCTTATCCACTATAATTTTCCCTAATCGAAATCATTTTCCACCATTACTAAACCCTTGAATCGAACTTTTCAACCCCAACAACAACATGTGGAATTTGGTAGATCGAACAAATATTTGGGTTTTGGTATTCTCTTTCCTTGTTTTATTCATGTAAAATATATTTTCATAGTTCAATGAATATGTGGATGATTTTATTTGTAACCTTTGTTGTTTATTTTAGTTTCTTTCTTATGTGTTTTATTTTGTTTTATTCTATTTTTGCTTGTGATATGTATGTTATTTCACTTGCTAAATGTTGTTATTCATGTCTTGATTTATTAGATTTGTGGTTGATGAAATTTTTTGTTATGTGGTGATCCTTGTTTATATGGTATACGATATTACATGGTATATGCCTTTTATGTAGTCTTTTTTTCATGATATATATATATATAGTATTTATGTAAAAGTAATATGTGTAGCTTTATCTATAATATAAATAATATATAGTTTTTGTGATATATATATATATATACATATGTATAATAAACGGTTTTATAATTTATATAATATATAGTTTATCTAATGTATAATATAAGTTTTCATAATGTATATAGTACATATCTTTTAAAAAATATATCTAATGTAGTTTTAAATGTATAATATTTGTTATATATATATATATAGTTTAATATGTAGTTAAAATGCATGCTTTTTATATAAAAATATATATGTGTGGTCTTTTTTTAATTTATGTTTTGGGCTTAGTGGTTTGGGCCTTCTTGTGTTTAGGGCTTGCTTAGTTTAGAAGGGCTTTGGGTTTGGTAGATTAATTCTAGATTAGAATTAGGTGAAATTAATTTGATTAATTTAAAATCGTGTATTCGTCTCATAGGGGCACGATCTTTAAATTAATTAGATTAATTTAGGCTTAGCTTAGAGCCTTAGATAGATTAAGGTTCAAATTGGTTTAGTGAATTTAAATTTACACATTGGCTTATTGGGATAAATGTTAAGTTCATTAACCTAGTTGGACATTTCTTGATTACTTTTAAGATAAAATTAACATGGAGATTAAATTGACATTTAAATTAAAACCATGATTAATTAATTTGATTTACTTTAAATAGTATTATTAGCTTATTGGAATACTAGTTTAAAATCGATCAAATTAATTATCATGTTACAAGATAAATCATAATTTGTTAGGTTTTTTAGTCTTTTAGGGCTAATTAATTTAGGGTTAATATTAGATTCACCTAATTAATAACTAGATCACTAATTGGATCTTCCATAACTTGGGCCTTTATATGCTAGGGCCTTAGGTGGGCTTTTGTGTGTTTAATTTTAAGCTTTTAAATGACATCCATGTTAATTGTCATTCATGAGGCCCACTTATTTTAAATTAATTAATTTTAAATCATAAAAAGGAGGTATTTATTAATTTCGATATTTGTGTTGTAACAGTCCGAGCTTAAAGGATGTTGACAAAATATTTGAATTAATTCTTACCGACTCAACGTAAAATTAAAACTTGACAAAATCATTACATCATATTTTAATTGCCTGCACCATGCATAAAGGTGACGCGCGAGATTCGAAACATAAACTAACACGACAATCAGGCTTATATGATGTCGGTTTAGTCTATGGTCCGATGTATCGTCAACCTTATAAATTAAACGACTAATTAACTTGAACCTGTCAATCTGATAAAGCCCTTTCAATTAAGGTTAACATTCAATTAAGGTCACTGAATTAAATTTCTTTCAAATTTTGATAACTTCCTTCGATTAAAAGTAATAAATATTTTGGTACCGATTTTCGGGCGTGATGGGGGTGCTAATCCTTCCCCACACGTAACCAAATCCCGAACCCTTTCAAAATAAATCTCTAGTTTTGTGGTGTCTGACCTACCTTATCCAAGTGGCTGGTGGCAACTCCTAGTTTTCATTATTTTCAAAGAAAAAATAAATTTTCAAAAGAAATCCCTTTAAACTAAGATTTCAAAAGTAATTTATGGGATGATTCGTATCGACAGAATTTATAAAAGAAAATCGCGCTTATTTTTTAAAAGAAGGAAAAAACATCGCTACATCTTATTACATAGCCAATATCCAATAATCATCTTTTAATGCCTCTTTGATATTTTAGGATCAATGCATGAAATAAATGCAATATTACAAGCATTTTTAAGAGAAAGTCTAGTGGTTACCCCTTTGGACGGATCACCTAAAATCTCACCACCTTTAACATAATTGAACTCCCTTTGGTAGCTCACTTCCTTCTCCTCTAGAGTCATGTCCTTCAATACTTCTAAAGGTGGATCTTGTACTTTTTCTTCTTTGGATGGAACTTCATCTACCTTTGATGATTGTCCACCACCATTGGCTTCAAAAATTCCTACATCATCATCATTACAAGAATCTTTCCTCAAAATGAGACTATCATCAAAAACTATATGTATAGACTCTTCAACTACCAAAGTCCTTTTATTAAATACAAGATAGGCTTTAGAGTTTAAAGAATACCCTAAGAAAATAGCATCAACTTTGCCTAAATTGTCTTTTCCATTATTTACAATAAAACATTTACATCCAAAAGGATGAAAATAGCTAATGTTAGGCTTTTGGATTTTAAAATCTCATAAGGAGTTTTTTTTAAATTAGCTTAATCATTACTCGGTTGACAATGTAGCAAGCGGTATTAGTGGCTTCCGCCCAAAAATACTTTGGCAAATTGTTTTCACAAAGCATGGTTCTAGCCATTTCTTCTAAAGTATGATTTTCCTCTCAACAACCTCATTTTGTTGAGGAGTGCGAGGAGCGAAAAAAATATGGCTTATACCATTTGAATTAAAAATATCCTTAAAACCTAAATTTTGAAATTCGGTACCATGACCACTTCTAATATGAGAAATATTTTGACCAACATTTTGAGTAATTTTTGAAAATGCGATGAATTTTTCTAAAGCCCCATCCTTGGTACTTAAGAATATAACCCAAGTGTATCTAGAGTAATCATCTATTAAAACAAATGCATATGATTTTCCACCCAAGCTCATATTCCTAATAGGGCCAAAAAGATCTATGTGGATCAAATGTAAAACTCTACTAGTAGAAACATTATTAATAGGTTTAAAAGAAACTCTTTTATATTTGCCTTTTGCACAAGTATCACAAATTTTATCAAGAGAAAACTTTATTTTAGGCAAACCTCTTTCAAGATCATTTGAAATCAATTTTTCTAAAACACTCATGCTTGCATGCCCTAGTTTTCTATGTCATAACCATGAGTCATGTTCAACTTTTGCAACAAAACATGCATTTGAAATATGAATGTCATCTAAATGCACCATGTATATGTTTCCTATGCGATGACCAATAAGCACAATTTTGTTAGATTCAATGTTTAAATTTTTGCAACCATGTAAATCAAAAAGAACATTGAAACCTTTATCACAAAATTGTCTTATGATTAAAAGGTTATGTTTTAGACCGTTGACATATTAAACATTATCTATAAGTATTGAAGAATGACTACCAATGAAACCAATTCCTTCAATGTGGCCTTTGGAGTTGTCACCGAAAGTCACTACTCCACTATTTGGTTTTAGTTCCAAGAACCAACTCTTGTCACGGTCATGTGTCTCGAGTATCTAATATCAAGGTACCATGAGTTTGTACATATAGTTTTGGCCTTGTAGCAATGCTCCCCCTACAAACAAAGATGAAGTCTTGATTTTTGGTACCCAAATCATTTTGGGTCCATGAGTATTAGCTCTCAAAATCTTGGTTCCCTTGTGAATCCAAGAAGCAATGGCTCTAGTGTCATTAGATGTGATGAGTTCTTTTGGAACCCAAACACTTCTAATCCTCTTTCCTCTAGAGGGCCTTAGGAAGCTTCTTTGTTTATAGCCATTGAAGTTTCTCTTCACATAGTTGGGTTTTGAAGAACTTTCTTTTTCAAAACCTTGTTTCCCAACTTTGTTTAAAGAATCTTTGAGATCACCAACTTCCCTTTGGTGATCATCATAAACTTTGGAAAGAAGGTTTTGAAGTCTAGGTTTTTCTTTTCAAAATATTTTTGGCTTTCTTGCAAATCCAAAACCTTATTCTCAAGTTCCAAATTGGTTTTAGATAAGGGATTCTTTTGATTTTTCAAATTTGAAATTGTTTTCTTGTTTTTCAAAAAGGATTCCTTATACTTCTCAACCAATTCGTCATATACCTCTTACAACTCATCGTAAGCTTCTTGAAGCTCATCAAATGATAAATCAAAATCAGATGAGTTCGAGGTTACATTAGGATCTTCTTCAAGAGCCACAGGGCAAAGGTTGACAACTTCTTGCTCCTCTTCATCGAATAATTCCTCATCACTCCAAGTGGCAATGTTTTCCTTGAGAGTCTTATTCTTCCCGAAGCTCTTCATTTTGAGTTAGGAGTATTCGATTCTTATGTGCCCCGGCTTCTTGCACTCAAAGTAAATAAGTTGATCATTCTCATCCTTCTTGTTCTTGTTCTTGAAGTATCATCTTCGATGGGACTTTCTTCCTCTATTGGACTTCATGAACCTTGTGAACCTTTTGGCTAGCATAGCCATCTATTCATCTTCCTCCTCACTCAAATCGCTCTCCTCAAGAGAAGCTTTGGGAGTAATTTTGATTTTCTTTTTCTCTACCTCCTTCTTCTCTACCTTCTTCTCTACCTTGATTCATGATCTCATTAGTAAGAAGAGAACCCATAAGAGCATCGAGCTTCAAGGTTTTGAGGCCTTTGGCCTTGATGATTGCGGTCTTCTTTTCATCCCATGACTCGGGAAGGGAGTAGATGAGCTTTCAAACAAGCTTGTCTTCGGGGATGATTTCTCCGAAGCCTTTAAGACCGTTGACGATGATGGAGAAATAATCAAACATCTTGGTGATACTCTCATCAGGCTCTACCTTGAAGTTCTCGTAACTCAAGTTGATGAGTCTAATCTTGGTTTCCTTTACATCATTGGTGCCTTCATAGGTGGTCTCCAACTTGTCTTACACCTCTTTTGCACTTGTACACAAAGACATCTTCGAGTACTCATCCGGTCCAAGCGCACAAAAAGTATGTGCAAGGCCTTGTCATTTACTTACAACTTCCTTTTTTCTTCATCAGTCATTTCTTGCTTGGTTTTGAGAACTTGCCTATCTCTTTCTTGCTTCATTGGAATAGATACCCCGTCTTCGATTACATCCTAAAAGAGGTAATCGTTGGATTTAATGAATAGCCTCATCCGATTCTTCCAATATGGATAGTTGTCCCCATTGGAGAAGGGTGGTTTGGTGGTTGATTATAACTCGTACAAGTTTTGGCCGGAAGTAGACGTCGTGGCTTGAATGTTGGTTAATTGAATCACCTTTAGGATCATCTCAAGTGGATGTTAATCCCTCAAATGAGTTAGGCTCTGATGCTAATTGTTGGGATGATCAATCGACGATGAAATGCTAAGAGTGGGTGAATTGGCAAATAAAAAATTGAAGGAAAGCAAAGCAAAAAGATAGAAATGATAGACAAGAGATTTATAATGGTTCAAGATTCTAACAAGCTCTATATCCACTACCTTAGCTTCCCACTAAGGATTCAACACAATTCACTAAGAATTCTTCCCATTTTCTAGGCTAAAGAGGCAACCGTTACAATCGATTAAAGCTTTTTACCCAAAGCTTGATCAAGGTTCACTCTTTTACAAGAAGTGGATAGCAAACTAAAAATTCCTCTCAAAGATGATATGTTTGCCCAAATACAAATTCACACAAACTCCAAACTTGAAATAAAGGATTACAACTTAGAATACACAAGTTGGGTACAAGATATGACTCTAAAAGCTCAAAGGGTTGGATTTTTGCTTGAATGATTGATAGTTGTTCAATGGATGTTCAATCATTTTGTTGCGGCTTTGGAGACTTGATTTTATACCTTCTTATTGATATCTAACCGTTTGGGTGGTTGAGGTCATCAATAGAGCCATTGGAGATCATTTTTCCCACAATAAATGTTGTTTGATGACCAACCGTATCGGTACACGAAGAGTCGTATCGGTAACTGTCAAAAGAAGAAAGAGCCGTTGTGTAGAGGCGTATCGATACGCTTTAGAGCGTATCGGAATAGATATAGTGTAAAAGTAAGGGCGTATCGATACGGTATAGCTGTATCGTTACGGTTTTAGCTCACTGGAATTTGAGGAAAAAGTCTAGTAAAAGATGCATCGGTACGCCTAAGGGGCGTATCGATACAGGTTAACAAATTTTCAAAGTTTGGTGATTCCAATAACTGACAAGGCAACGGTAACAAAATTAAATGCAAAGATTTGAAAATCTTAACACCTCGTATCGATACGATGAAGGCCGTATCGATATTCATAACCAAAAACACAAACCTAGATGAAGCCTGTATTGATACGGGAACAACTGTATTGGTACGTTTTTATGATTAAAATTTCAGTAGTAAAAACTCGTATCGAAACTCTAAGGAGCGTATCGATACGCTTGGGCGTAATTGGTTAATTTGAGTATGAAACACTTAGAAAATTTTTGGGGTTTTAAGTTTTTGACTTAGAAACAATTTTAGGTTCAAATCCTTGTCATTTTTGTGAGACTTTGAGTACTTAAAAATTTATTTACTTTTACAATTTGGTCCTTAAACAATTTGTTATATCAAAATCAATTATAGGTTTTACATATCAAAATCAAATACTAGTTTTACACAAACGCACTATTAGTTTATCCACTTTTCATATTTAAAAATTCAAGTCCAATTACCAACATTGTTAAAATATATTACTTAATTCGATGGTTGTGACTGTTTGAAATAGAATAGATACTAATTTGACAATCATTTAACAAAAAAAATGTTGTAACAAGCCTGAATTAATAAAAAAAAATGGTTAAATATGTTAACAGCTGTACTTTAAATTTTTAAATCTAAAAAATAAATGAACTAAATTCTAAGAAATAAAAGTAGGAGGATTAAATTCCAAACATGTGAAAAGCATAATAACTTTGAGATTATTTTAACCTAAAACAAACTATGAGATTATGGAGTACAAAATGAGAATTTTTGTTCTAAAAAGATTCTCCTTCAAGGAAATATCTTATGTTTCAAGAAAGCACTAACTCTTTGGATGAGCTAATAATAATAATAACCGAACCATGGTCAAACCTTAATACAAAATTACATTGCATTTTTATTTTTTTCTCAAATTTTTCGGTATTTAACAGTTAATTGAATCTAGATTATATTTAGAGTTTTAAAATTAAATTAAATCCTATCAAGTACCAACAACTAGTTGGTCTAACGGGATGAGACGCTAGGTCCTTCAAGTAAGGTCAAATGTTCTAATTTTAGTATTGTGAATGGAAAAAAATTGAGTTTAAAAGATTGTCCCTATATTGAACCATTGTCGATCACTGAGTTAAGTATCGATTTTTATAAAAAAAAATCAAGCCCTAATTAGATAACATAATTTTTTTTATAGATGTAATTGTAAGAAAAATAATTGAAATGTAGGAAAATTTTACAACGGACGTCAAACATCGTTGAACACTACTAACAATGAACACACTATTAAATTAATTAATAAAGATTAAAAATATCAAGGATTTAATGTACAACTAATAATTATTTAAAATAAAATTTTAATTAAATTATTTTTCATATATGTTCTATTTTTAATCTTTTTCTCCTAATGATTTAATATTTTTTAATTTAGGCGTTGCTATTTGATCCAATTATTTGAAAATAAAGATTAAAAGTAATATATATAATAATAATAATTTAATTGAAATTTTATTTTAAATAATTATTAATTTTATGTTGAGTCCTAAATATTTTTAATCTTTATTAATTAATTTAATAGTGTTCAATAGTGTTCAGCGATAATAATATTTATTGGTGTTCGACGGAAGTAGTAAACTCATCTTGAAATATAAGTTAAATTCAATTATGACATAATAAACACAATAGGAATATTCAAATACCAGATTTAATTACGCATGTAGCTGTCCGAGAATGCCGAGTCAAATGAAAGAGCTTACTTCAACAAAACAGGTATGGGTGAAGAATCTATTTTACACGTAACCTAGGGTTTAACAAATCACAACGAAACAACTTCACTTGTTTGGATTAAACCGCAAAACAGTACACAACCATTACGAAACACAGGGAATCTCAGCAGGCTGAAGAACAACCACATAACCCCAAAATTTTAAAGGAAACAAATAAATAAACAATTAGCTTCAGCCAACCACATCAAACTGATGTCTGAAGAAACAAACTCCAGAGAAAAATAACAAAGAACCCAGATTTTTTATGTTTTTTTTTCTTTTCCATCTTTATTTTGTCTTTTGTTTTGTTACCTTTACAATTATACTTGCTCTACGTGGTGTTAAATAAATGAGAAAATTTGATTGGTCGTAAGTTGTCTGTATAGAGAAGATCCTACACGCGCATGACTTGAGATTGTTATTTATAAGAACATCAAAAGAGACCAACAGAAACCGATACCGTATCAGTTGGACGAGACATTAAATTTATTAAGTAGTATTAAAAATTCGAGTCCTTAACGTGAATAGAAAAAATTAAGTTAAATATACGTGGTTAAAAAGAAAAAACTGGTTACTGTGATGCAACTTGCGTTTATACTAAATTTTCGCCTTTTGTTCTTTTTCCATTTTCTGCCCCCCTTTTTCTTAAAGTGTTTGGGTGTTGTTGTAAGAAGGAAAACGGAAGGAAGTTTCATTGAACAGAGACATATCTTTGTTCTAGATTTACATTTTGCTTCACTCAAAGTTTTGTTACAGTACACGGACAAATAAACCCAAAGTACCAATCTGGGTTTTTTGCTCATAGATTCTTTCTAAAGTGAGTCAATTTCCTTTCCCTTTTTTTATGAACAGTTTGGTTTGGAATTTGTATGCAAAAATGGGGTTTTGTTAATAGGGGAAATTTAGACTTATTGAAAGTACAAATTCAAGGCATGATGATTGTGATTATTTGTATATGAAAGCTGATGTTTGACATGTGGGGATCAATTGTTTATAGTCAACTAAAATTTGGAGTTGTTTAAAAGTTGGAAACACAATTGAGGACTATATATATGTATATGTATATGGTATTTTCAGCTTTTGTATTAACTGTGGATGAAAAACTATGGATATTGGAAACTGTGGAAGGTTTCTTCCTTCTGAAATGCATTTCTGATTGCAGTTCATGTATCCAAACAAACTTTTTGCTGACGATGTTTCTACGCCTCGGACAGATTGGGATTTTCAATACCGGCGAAAGGAACCTTTCCTGGAAACTCCTCCTTTTGTTTTTCATCTTTATTCTGCTTTTGTGTTCCGGGTCATGATTGTGTTTACTATTCGAATCCAATATATATAGGCTCTCGATTTGTCGACATGGAAGGCGATAGCGATGCTGGTCCCGGAGGGTTTACATCGAATTCTGCCTACTCGGATGCTGCCATGGATTTGGATTTTATGGATGAACTCTTGTTTGAAGGATGCTGGTTGGAGACGAACGACAGCTTCAACTTTATGCAGCCTGGTCCTTCAACATCTAATGGTTTTAATGAGTGTAATACGGTTCCTTTTGGTGTAAACTCGCATCAAATGCATCACGGAAAGACGGAAACACCGGTTTCTCCCCGTTCTTATATGACAGTTGAGGACCTTTCTGGAAATCAATCACCGAACGGGACGGCTGATGGAAATGCTTCATCATTGTCACAACCTGGAAGTTTTATAGTTCAAGGCACGGAGTTAGGCAGTAGATGGTGGATCAGAATCCGGTTCTTCTTCGTCTGTGAAAGAGAGACTAATGCAGGCTATTGGATATTTGAAGGAATCTACAAAAGATAGGGATGTCCTTATCCAAATCTGGGTGCCTATAAAAAGAGGAGGCAAACATGTTCTTACAACCGAAGGCCAGCCATATTCTCTTGATACAAGTTGCAGGAGTCTCAAAATTTTTAGAGATGTCTCCAAATCCTATAACTTCCCAGCTGAGGAGGATTCGAAGGAATCAGTCGGGTTGCCTGGCCGTGTATATTTGGGGAAGTTGCCTGAGTGGACACCCGATGTACGTTTCTTCAAAAGTGATGAATACCCTCGCATTAGTGTTGCTCAGGAGTACAATGTTGGGGGATCGCTGGCTCTTCCTGTTTTCGAACGAGCCACGGGAACTTGCTTGGGTGTTGTCGAGCTTGTCATGACTACTCAAAAGATCAATTACCGTCCCGAGCTTGAGCATGTCTGCAAAGCTCTTGAGGTCTCTACTGTTCTTTTTTTCATGTTCTTCTATGCTTATCACCTGAAGCTCTCCTAGCTTAATCATTTAATTGTGATAACTAACTGAATATATAATTTTCGGACACACTTTGTTTTTTCTCAATAAAAGTTGTCGCTACAGTCTAAGCTCATGTTATACCTGTAGTCTGATGCTCCAACTGTCCTAGTTTGTGTCATTTTTCTTCACTTCAATAATTATAACTTTGTTTTATGCTTTTTTAGAATTTGACTTTTCATTTTAGAAAATAAAATTAAAAAAAATTAAGCAAAAAAACCCTTCAGAGGTGCCAATGGTCAGGAATCTGTTTATATTACTATTCATTTCTCTATGTTTGCTTATTCTTTAGACATATTCGGCTCTACATAAATCGTAGCATTTTGCAGGCCGTCGATCTAAGGAGCTCTCCCAACTTCACTCCTCCTAATGTTGAGGTAAGTGAATGGTATTTTATACCTATAGTTTCTGATGGTTCGGAATTTCATTATTCGTTTCTGAGACCGAAGGAAGTTGTCTATATTCACAGGCTTGCAACGGGTTGTACCAAGCTGCATTGCCTAAGATAGCCGAGGTTCTAAGATCTGTCTGCAAGATATATAAACTGCCTTTGGCTCTGACATGGGCACCATGCCTTAGTCAAGGTAAAAGCGGATGCCGACACTCTGACGAGAACTTTTATCAGTGTGTCTCCACTGTGGATGCTGCTTGCTTCGTTGCTGATAAAGATTTTTCGGATTTCCTTGAGGCGTGCTCGGAGCACCACCTGTTCAGAGGCCAAGGTGTAGTTGGCAGAGCATTCACCACCAACAAACAATGCTTTGAAACTGATGTAACAGTCTTCAGTAAGACGAAATATCCTCTCTCTCACCATGCTAGGATGTTCGGATTACGCGGGGCTGTAGCTATCCCTCTACAAAGCATTTTTACTCTATCGGTTGAATTTGTTTTGGAGTTATTCTTGCCGAAAGATTGCCATGACAGTGAAGCACAAAAGCAGATGCTGAACTCGTTGTCCGGTTTTATGCAGCAGGCTTGCCAGAGCTTGCATGTAGTTGTGAACAAGGAGCTCGAGGAAGAAGTGATACTTCCAGTTAAAGAAATGGTAGTCGCGTCAGACGGGATATCAAACAAAGAAGAAATTAAATTTACGGTTTCTTCTCCGAAAGAGAACTTTCCGGAAGAGTCATCATGGATTGCTCACATGATGGAGGCCCAACAAAAGGGTAAAGGCGTTTCTGTCTCGTGGGAATATGAAAAGGAAGAACCAAAAGAAGAGTTCAAGGTGACAACCCATTGGGAAGACACTCAACTAGAGTTGCACAATAAGGAGATACTTTCGGATTTCCAGCAGCTTCATCAAAACGCTGAAAGCAAAGCTGGCGTTGAGGTAGGTGGTGGTGACTCCGCTTCTTCTGGTGGCCGTTGTGTTTCAGCCGGTAAAAGAGCGGGTGAGAAGAGACGAACCAAGATGGAGAAGACAATCAGCTTGGAGGTTCTTCGGCAGCACTTTGCTGGGAGTCTTAAAGATGCTGCTAAGAATATTGGTGGTAGGAAAATATTTCATTCGAATAATCATGTAGCTTAAGTATTTTTACCTCGTAAATATCACAATTTAAGCATAAGTACAGCAGCAACAATGTATATCTAAGATAGAGATTGATTTGGCCTAGTATATATCGATAAAAGGTGTTATATAAGTTCAAACACCCAAGTTCTTTATCGATATATGATGTTATCGGTCTGGTTATGGAGTGATGCATACAAATTCCGTTCATCCATGCATTAGCAGTTTGTTCCATTCGTCTCGATGAGAGTCGCTTAACAGAGTTCATTCTATTGCAGTGTGTCCTACTACTTTGAAAAGGATATGCAGGCAACATGGGATCACTCGATGGCCTTCTCGGAAAATTAAGAAGGTAGGCCACTCTTTGAAAAAACTACAGCTCGTGATTGATTCAGTCCAAGGTGCTGAGGGTTCCATTCAAATTGGGTCATTCTATTCGAGCTTCCCTGAACTTAGCTCACCAAACCTTTCTGGTAACGGCCCTTATTCGTCATTGAAGATCGGTGACCATTCAAAGCCAACTGAACCTATACTTGAGAAATGCAGGTTCAGCCAAGGATCTGCTGCTCCGAAGTCTCCACCTTCTTCGTGTAGCCACAGTTCTGGTTCAACTACCTGTCGCTCCACAGGAGCAAAACAGCATAATATGAGTACCAATGCCTTATATAATGCAGATGGGTTGATGGTGGAAGACCCTGGTGGAGTAATGAAGAGAGCTCACAGTCACGTTGAATTGCACTCGTTGTATCAAGAGGAGCCTAAGCTGCTTGCAAGATCCCAAAGCCATATAACAATCAACGAACTTCTGACTTCCGAGACTCTACCGCCCTTGCCGAAAAGTGACGGCCAGAACTTACGAGCCGGGGGTGCATTCAGAGTAAAAGCAATGTTCGGTGAAGTTAAGATACGGTTCAGCTTGCAACCGAGTTGGGGTTTTCGAGAACTGCAACAAGAGGTTGCGAAGCGATTTAATATCGAAGATGTCAGCAGAATCGATCTCAAGTACTTGGACGATGACAGCGAGTGGGTTCTTTTGACATGCGATGCCGACCTCGAGGAGTGTATAGACATACACAAATCATCCCAAAGCCACAACATTAAAATCTCCCTTCATCAAGCTTCTCATCCGAATCTAGGAAGTTCATTCGGTAGCAGCATGCCGTTATAACACCAGGCTCGTCATCGGGGCCTTTCAGGGTTCAGGTGAAAGTAATTGGATGGTGGTAGTAATTTGTTTAGGATTTATCTCCCGTATCATTTGTAACAAACAGTTATGCAATCCAGTTAGTCAATAGAGGGAATCCGGGTACATGAATTATATTGCCTCTATGCAATGAGACCATGTCAATTGGCTGAAAGTCAAATAACGTTGACCAACGATTGATGAAGCTATGCTATGTACTGTTCTGCCTCGTTGAAGTAGTTTAATGCACATTGTCTTGCTCATTACAAGTAGTCATATCGAATCAACAAATTTCGAGTTAGTCAAATTATAAAAATCTTATTTTATAGTTCATATTTTATTTAAATAATGGTATGCCATATCGTTGAACTAGTTTAGTCCACATTTTATCTTTCTCATTACAAGAAGTTTGCGTGTGCCTAAATGCACGGATCTCGTACGTACAGTCTCTCTTATCACGTGTTAATGGTACGAGCTGCTTAGGTTAGGTCAAATAAAGAACAAAGGCCCCGAGAAATTGAAAAATGATCCATGTATATTTTTTCTGATAAGTCTTACTGTCAACGTTCGGAGTACAACGTTATTCCACTCCACTCAACAATATTATTTTTAACATTTAAACTCGAATCTTTTCCTTAAGAGATGATGATAGTAGAAGGTAATAATATTATTACCTTCTACTAATTTTAAGATCTGAAAGAATTATTGACTTTTTTACTTGAAAAAGAAATTAAAAATATTCACAAATAATATTCAATAGCCATAAAACAAAAGCATTTTAAAAGAATCTAAATCTGAAATCAGTACAGAGAAATTGACAACCGAATCAAATACTCTCCGTAGGGAAAGTTTTGGATAAAAATCGTCTTGCCCCACCTCACTTTAAAATAGTGAACAGTAGAGTTTAAGGTTAAAGTTTAGAGAATTAAAAGGTATATTTTTTAAGGTTTAGGGTGTAAAAATTAAGTTTAAAATTTAGAATTTAATTTTTAAGTGTTTTTTAGTATGGGCATAGAAGGTGACATGGTTAGGAGTAGAAGATTTTTGTTCGAAAGTTTTAATCAATCCATCTCATGCTCATTTGTTCAGATATCATAAACAAAAACAAATGTCATGTCCTATCAATTAAGATAAAGAGGGATCAAATACACGGCTTTTGCATAGTACAGGGACAGATTACAGAATTTAACCAAGTAAAACCATAGAGGGCAATTCATGTGTGTGTGTGTGTGGTTAAGGGATGGAAAAATAAAGGTTCAAAGCTCTGCTAACACTAGTAGTAAAATCTAAGGTCATCGATTATAGAGCAATATTTCTTGCGGGAGGACCCATCAAACTGAGCACCACCGGCAAATCATATGAGCATTAGATTAGATGTACAATTATCTATCACCTGACCAATTTATATACAACTATTTACTAAGAGATCAGTTGTGTTACTGAAGCACAAGCAGATGAACAGCTGAATGCAACAATCAACAATGTCTGGTAACGATTCTTAAGAAATTTTCGTTTTCATGCATACCAGAATGCGTTTATGTGTCGCATTTTAGAGATGTGCTCTTTGATTTGATACTATTTATTATCACTTTCTATCAACTTTTGAATGGGAAAAAGGTAAATGAATAGAAGGAAACAACTCTCAACTGTCAAAACCAAACACCGCCTTGGCATAAAAACCAGTGGATGGATTGACACAGTCAGCAAAGATAATGGTGTCAAAGAAGATTGTGAGTGAGTTACGGAGGTTCCGTTAAACTTACTGGTAAAAACACAAGCCCGTGCAAGAAACCGACGAGAACCAAAGCTAAGTACATCTGAAAGTAATATACCTGCAGGAAAAACAAAAAAGAAAGAAAGAAAGCTGTTGTGCATATACTCTATCAATCAGGAAAAAGAGATAATTAAATGATAGAAGGGAGTGGTGACCACAAAAAGTTCTGATCTTGAGAAGAAAAGCACAATTACTCCAACAAGCTTCGTGAGGGTGATTCCACTGCCAAAAGTGAAAAAATGAAGACGGTCAATAACTCTTTTTCAGCAACTGAACACCAGCTAACTGATGCTTTTTACCGAGCATTATAATAGGCGCGCAGAAGAAGAGATGAGATGATCCCTTCAAAATATCTCTGTACCATTTTCACGGTGTACTGGTGGGGGAATTCTGTTTTTAATATAGTAAGATAACCCCCCCCCCCCCACTTTCTTTCATTCTTCAATCCCCACCCTTTCCCCAAACCCCAAAGCAAATACAAATGCATAAATAAAGGAAGAAAGACAACTAAAGATAAATTAAGATTGTTCCTCAGATGTAATAAAACCATTCCTAAAAGAACAGTTAAATTGATAAAAAAAATTATTTAGATTGTATATGATGTTTATCCAGTCTTCCGACAGCTATCATTGATAGCACACCAAAATTGCGACAATGGAAAAAGAGTAGACCTGAATACAGATGCTCCAATGGTACTAAGAGCCTCCTTCATTCTTTGATCCCTATTCCCATTACTGACCTGTTTAAGGGAAATAGAATTATGAAATTAATAATTTTAAAAGATAACAAGTCAATGTGCAATTACTTGGTTAATATAATATTTTCCATATTGCAGCAGCATGTTCCAGGAGAACTAGAGTTCAATTGGAGGTTAAATGTCACAATTAGACCATATACGAATTTCTTTCCTCTTTTTGCCGCAAATATATCTACAAAAACCTTACATTATGTTTCGATGAACAATTATAAAGGAAAGGAAAGTAAAAGAAAAGAGACGAAGATCAAGTAAAGGACATAATACATGTGTATTTAGTTTGGATAATTAAAATTAATAAGGGAAAGAAAAATAATAAAATTTTGGAAAGGGTTCATTATAATGACTTTTTTCAATTATATCCTTTCTATAAAATAACTTATGTAAAAAATTAAGGGGATAAAAAAAGGCATTCCATATCTTTAAAAAAATCAATTTTCTTTCCCAGCTTTCCCCCAAATTGGGGTAAATAAAAATTGAGCGTCTTGAGGGAAAGCAAGGACACTCAACTCCCTTTACTTTTCCTTTCTTAACTAAAATAATTTATCCAAACAGAGAGGTTCTTGTTCTCTTAAAGTCTACTTTCCCTTCCTTTATTCCAGTCCAAACATAGGGTTAAAGGAGAAAGAATATTTTTTTCCCACAGCCATGTATGATACAAGTAACCCAGTGCCATTACCTACTCATCCCAGACTAAACTAAACTGAGTAAAGGTTTAATACTGACCAAGAAAGCATTTGCTATATGGACACAGAATTCAACGGCAATCCCTATTGACATGATAAGGTTCACAACTGAGACCGCGTTGAGCTGAATACCCAGAATTGCCATTACACCCTGCAAAATTAGAGAGAGGATAACTTTCTTTCTTTTAGGCGGAAATGTAATTAAGAGGACACGCCAAAAGTTACAGAAGCTTTATTATATTTTTAATAAATAAAAGGGTGGAGAAATGAGAAGGCTGAAAAGCAGACACACTATTGTAAATTGCAAGGCAAAAGATATACCATGAGATCTACAACAATCATCACCAATACCAGTACAATGATGGCAGAAATCCATAAACTGCATTTAGCAAACCAAAGAGAAACATACTAAAGTTGACAGAATTCCAAAACAAATGGACAAAAAGAGATTAAGCACGCTGATAAAAAGGCTAAAGAATTTGAACCTGGATGTGATAACCAGACAAACAATAAAAATAGCACCTGTAAGAAAAAGAACAAGGCACAAAGAAAAGGTAAACATAGGAGCATCCAAAGCTAAAGAACAAAGCATCACATAAAATGAGAAGGGGGAATCAGATCTTTTACAGAATAATGATGTGAAAGATGATAGAAATTCCATAAGTTAAAACATTTGCTAAAATACCAAAACCTCTTCAGACGTCTCTGAATAGGTGAAAATGATTTTTACAAAAGAGAGCACAAAATATAGATGCCACCAGAGAGAACAGAAAACCAATATTTGAAATACAGCTTGCTTGAAGGATGCAAAAGCAAAATAATCAATATGGCATGCTGGAAAACCCACCTAGTGCAATAGCAATATTCGTCAATGCAATCCTCCAAATATCAAGATATTGCTCAAAGAAAATATAGAAGACTGAATAGGGAAAGATTTGCATCTGCACCAGAGTAATGTCAGCAAAGAAGTAACTGGAATTAGGAAAAATATTGTTTTGGTCGGAAACAAGTAATGGTGAAAATGTCAAACACAAAACCAGCAGCATGAGGAAGATATTTTTTCGAAAAAGAATTGTGGTCCTGTCATTAAATTAGTGGTTCTTTTTTTCTAGGTCTTGTTTCCTTAAACACATTCCCATTAAAGCCCATTAACCAGGTTATTGTTTTTCAATACCATATCAAATCTAAAGACAAAATATCCACTCAAGTTTGGTATTAACATGAAGAATATTGTCATGGCATTCAACATGAGAGACCAAGCAATATTCATGGCTTCATAACAATGGAGAGATAAGTCAAATAGTAAAAGGAAAAGTGTTTTTGGCATCATCATTTCCATGCTTGTCCCCTGAAATGAAAAGCAAACTTGCATCCAACCTCTTGACACAAGAGAACTTTAAAGCTTACCTAGGATCAAGGAAGCCAAAGTTAAAGATTAATAGAGAGCATAGTTAATTGAAACCTTCAGTGAATCAGAAATTCTTGAGCTGAACTCCCTTGCAGCTAGCAATGCATTGACATAGTCACCCTGAGGAAAATGATGAGATCAAGTGAAGTGGTGTGATTAACTAAAGTAGTACTAGGAAATAATCAAAAATCATATTGAGTTCAATCAGTCAACTAAGACATTGGCTTACTTGTCTGTTAAGTGGTGTGCGATAAGTACGAAACTCTGATGCTTTTATAACACCACTCTCATAACCTGTAAAGATGTATACATGAAAATAAGAAATGCCTTATATTAGATGTCATGCTTTTTATTATCCTGTAAGAGCACCAGAAAACATGTTTAATATACATAGGAAAATTTCCAATCTACAAACCATTCAAATCCGCACTGCTAGTGTAAGCCCCATGACCACCTTTGGCACAATCAGCGGATGGCAGAGCATTAAGGAACCAAGGAAGCTTCTCTCTAAATTGCTCTGTAGATGGGCGATCATTAACCAAATCCGAGTGGCGGAAGCACTTGAACCAACTAAGAAAATGTTAGTGCTGTTTGGTACTTGGAATAAACCTCAAACCTTAATAACCACTCAAATGAATACTTAATGGGCACATTATTTTTTTTATTTCTGAAAAACATTTCTAATTTATATGCTACACCTAACCCCACAAACACACACGAGGAAGAGAGAGAACAGGGACAAAACCGTTGTACAGTCTTTGCCGACTCCACCCAAACCACAAGAACCTCCATCGGGTGAACAGCAAGGTGGCTGGAAAGAGTAATTTCTAGTTTAGCAATCTAGTGATAATATTCTAAAAAGCTCAAGAAGCTGGAAAATATATATATATATCAACATCATGCTATGCAAGCATGATATTATTGTTGAACAATTAAACAGAATATTTCATTCCATACACATTTAGATCTCAGATTAAGAGGGAATCAAGTGAAATGTTAAGCTTGGTTTAAAAACTTGATATCAATACAAAATCCATTTGGCTAACATAAACGAAACTAGTATGTAACATATTAAGTACTAACTTGATCATCAGGAGGACAGTAAGAGCCATTTGTAAACTTCCGACAACAACCAAATGCCTCTGGTGATAACCATACAAGAAAATCATCAAGCCATGAAGCAGCTGGCTTCGCAATGAAGCTTGATTCTGGAACTAATGATGCCCTCGATATCTAGCCAAAAATGATAAATTGTAATGTTTTAGATAGGGAGTCAGAGACAGACAGATACAAATAAGGCTTCAACCAACCCAAGAAAGCCTCTTTCAACTTTCACACTGTAATTAAGCAAGTTTCGATCAATGCAACATTCAGCATAATGCCACATGCATAGAAAAGAAAACTTGCATCCCAGAATGTTTTGATGTTAGCATTATATATTATAATGAAAATTACTAGAAATTCATTACCTCATTCAAGAGAGAGTTAGAATCACACTGGTTGATGGAGCATAACTTATTTGTGTCTCTTGATTCCAAGCTGAGCGGAAAAGCTCATTAGATCAAACAACCGTAAGGATTGAGAATAAAACAAACAATAGAGACATTCACAAAGATGAGATGAGAAGAATTTCCACATCTTTCTTTTATATAAAGCTTTAGAAGAACATTGTAATTAAGCTTGGATATAGGTAATTGACAGTCAACTTTACTCCATCAACTCTGTGAACGTATTACCCATTAAATAACTGAATTACCAATACCTTCCCACTCGACATCGTTCGCTTTCATTACAAGTAAATTTTACTGTAATTCTTTTAAAATAATCCAAAATATATAACAATTAATAAAATTTATATTACAACTATAAACTGTAATCAACTAAAATTTGCAATCCCATGAAAGAAACCATTCTGTTATCCATCCAAAAGGTAAGGATAACAAAAATTTGAAGTTTCATCATTTTTTGCAGCAAACTACAACCCCGTAAGGGCTAAAGAATTGATCCTGTACTACAAAATTACTCTTTTTTCAGCATAGCTTTACTCACCCAAAGGATCAAAACTCAATCAATCATGTCCTTTCTAAACTGTTCTATGTCTTAGGGTATGTAGTCCAGTCAACGTTGACCTTCATATATTTAAAACCATGGTTCAAGGCTCCTGAATAAGGACAGTAGCAACAAGGGCCTAGAAAACCCACCTGTTTCCCTTGGAGCTTATAGAGAGAGGCTGAATTTTTTGAGGGAGACAAACATTCAACTTCATGCATCAGATTCTGACTACAACATCACCCTTTTAGAATTTTCCGACTAAAGAGGAACTCGAATGCTTTTCCCGATGGGAATTGTAGGATAATACGACTTGTATGTTATGTAAAAGACTTGTAAGTTATGTAAAAGATTAAGAGTTATCTGTTTGTAGGATAAAGACTAAGAATTATCTGTTAGTAGATAAGAAGTCTTCTATTATTAGGAGTCCTAGTTAAAGACAAATCCTTAAGGACTCTATAAAAGAGTTCTATGTTGTAACCTATGAGATATCGAATAACATAACACTTTCTCTTCTGTTTTCATTACTTTCTACATGGTATCAGCTTGGGTTTCGATCCTCTAAATTAAACCCTAGTCGATGGCCACCTCTTCTTCTTATAATTCCTCTATCAAATTACTTCTTCACCGTAAATTATTTCTGGTTACTGATGATCTCAATGAAACTTCCAGCCTTGTTATTACTTGTCATCGATTGAATGGAAATAATTATTTGGAATGGTCTCAATCACAAGATTTTTATCTCGTATGAGGCAAATTGGGCTATCTCACGGGGAGGTTGACAAGCTGCGCGCCACCGCCGCTGGTTATACCAAATGGATGCAGAAAATAGCCGTGTGATGTCTTGGTTGCTCAATTCTATGGCCCCTAGTGTAGGCGGAATTTTCTCCTTTACCAAACAACAAACAAATCGGAGGGTTGTCTAAGAAACCTATTCCAAGATGTATAATATCTCGGAGTTGTATGGGATTGAAGGTCGCTTCGGTTCTCAAACAAGAAGGAATGTCACCACCCTATACTACAACACACTCAATGCCCTTTGGCAAAGAGATAGATCTTTATGAGCAGAATGAATGGGAGACACCAACATATGTCGCTTTGTACAGAAAAAAAAATTACTGCACAACGCAGAATTTTCCAATTTCTTCATGGGTTGAATAAAGAGTTAGATGCAGTTCGTAGTAGGATTCTTGGCACTCCCTCTTCCTTCGATTAGAGAAGTTTTTCTGCGAGCTAAGAAGGAGGAGAGCAAAGCGCGACTTGTGATGCTTCCCGAATATTCTTCCCATGAAGGATCTGCTCTTCTCACTCGCACAACTTCTACTAAAAAGGTAGGCCCCGTGTGATCATTGCAAGAAACCAGGCCATTCCAAGGAGAAGTGCTGGAAGCTTCATGGTAAACCAGTCGATTGGAAGCCAAGGTCTTCTAGAGATACACAGTCCCATTTAGCTTCTGTCTCCAGTGTTACAAGTTTTACCAAGGAACAGATTAAAGATCTCCAGAAATTGTTTGGGAAATTTGCATGCCCTGGTGAGGCAAATCTGGCGATGAAAGAAATTGAAGGTACCTCCTTCCCTACAGCCCTTTTATCTACACAACTTACTCCAACGTGGATCATCGACTCTGGGGCATCTGACCATATGACTAGTAACAAGGAATTGTTCCTCAAATACACAGCATCTTCTTCTGGTAGATCGATTAAAACTGCTGATGGCTCTCTTTCTCAAATTCAGGGTTGTGGTTCTATTAGTATTAATGAAAATCTGTTGCTCCATGATGTCTTATTTGTCCCCAATCTTGCCTCGCAACTTTGATATCTCATTAGCAAGCTTTCAATAGATTTAAAATGTTCCACAGTTTTTAATGCTTCTGGTTGTGTTTTGCAGGCAATGGACTCGAAGACAATGATTGGCAATGCTAGTTTGCACAATGGCCTCTATGTTCTTCATGGCACTCCACCCTCTTCTATCTCTCAATCTCCTTGTTCATTTACAGCTTTAGGCCAAAGTGATGATGTTTTATTGTGGCATTTTAGGTTAGGTCATCCTAGTTTTGAATATCTTGCAAAATTGTACCCTTCCTTATTCATCAATAAAAAGCCAAGCTTATTTAAATGCCATATCTGCCCTCTTGCTAAACAAACCAAAGCATCCTACTTGCCATCTACTTATAAACCATCTCACCCTTTTTCTTTGATCCATAGTGATATTTGGGGCCCTTCTAGAGTGAAGAATGCTGATGATTGTAAGTGGTTTATTACTTTTATTGATGATCATAGTAGGACTACTTGGACTTATTTGATGAAAGAAAAATCTGAAACTGAAAGCATTTTTGAGAGATTTTACACCATGGTTCTTACCCAATTCCATACTAAAATCCAATTGTTTAAATCTGATAATGGCTGTGAATTTTTTGCTAGGTCTTTGGGTGATTCTTTTCGAAAAAAGGGAATAGTTTAGATTAGTTCCTGTGTTGATACTCCACAACAGAATGGAGTGGCAGAAAGAAAAACCGACACCTTCTTGAAGTCACTCGATCCCTTTTATTTACCAGTAATGTTCCTAAGTACTTGTGGGGAGAAGCCTTGTTAACTGCCACATATTTGATCAATCGCATGCCCAGTAAGGTTTTGAAATTTCAAACCCCTCAATCAATTTTCTTGGAAAAATATCCCCACTTTAAGCCTCTTTCTTGTACATTACCTCCTAAGATCTTTGGTTGTACAGTTTTTTATTCATAATTCAAATTAGTAATAGGTCCAAGTTAGATCCTAGATCTGTAAAGTGTGTGCTAGTAGGGTATTCTTCACTTAAGAAGGGCTATAAATGCTATCATCCACCATCTCAAAAATTTTTGTTACTATGGATCTTACCTTTTTTGAACAGACCCTTACTTTACTACTACTGCAATTGGGGGGAGACGGGATGATTTTCAGCCTTCTTACCAACATCAGGTAATTTCTCCTAGTTTTTCTATACCTCCAGATTTTTCATTCACTCACTCCACAAATCCATCCTTGTTCCCTACAACACCTTCAGATTTCTCACAGATCTTCTTTATCAATCCCTTCACAAACACCAAAGAACTTCTCAAGATCCTTCCAAAACACCTACTCCTCCCAAACAACTTTTGACCTATACAAGGAGAAAGAAAACTATACCCGAGGCCATCTTGCAATCTGACACTTGCCGAGAATTGGATTTGAGTCCAATTGCCAATATGGAAGATGAAGGAAATTTGATCAGTGAGTCTAGTACTCCTAATCTGGATGATTTTCCTATTGCTATTAGAAAAGGAGTTAGACAGTGCACTAAACATCCTATCCAGAAATTTGTTGCTTACAGTTCGTTGATGCCATCTTTTAAAGCTTTTACAAACAAGTTTAGATGAAAAAGAAATTCCTACAATCAACTGTTGATGAGGCACTAAAGCATCCTAAGTGGAGAAGGGGTCATTGAAGAAGAAGAGATCGAGTGCACTTGAGAAAAATGGTACTGGACAATAATGGATCTTCCCAAGGTAAAAAACCTATCGGTTGTAAATGGGTTTTTTCTGAAAATATAACTCTGATGGCAGTTTGCAGAGATATAAAGCAAGGCTCGTGGCTAAAGGGTATACACAGACCTATGGGATTGATTATACTGAAACTTTTGCTCCAGTGGCAAAACTCAACACTGTTCGAGTTTTGTTAAGTCTTGCTGTCAACAATGATTGGAACCTGCACCAACTTGATGTCAAGAATGCATTTCTTAATGGGAAGTTAGAGGAGGAAGTTTATATGAAGATCCCACCGTCCAAATCGGTTGAAGGAAATCGAAAATTTTGTAAGCTCAACAAGTCACTTTATGGCCTAAAGCAATCTCCTCGAGCTTGGTTTGACAGGTTTACTAGGGTTATTCTAAAGAATGGATACAGGCAGTCACTAGCTGATCATACACTCTTTATTAAGGTAACTTCAAAAAATAAAAGGGTTATCTTGATTGTATATGTGGATGACATAATCTTGACAGGGGATGATGATGAAGAAATTAGCTGCTTGAAGAATCTTCTGAATAGAGAGTTTGAAACAAAAGACTTAGGGAAGCTTAGATACTTTCTGGGCATGGAGGTTGCAAGGTCAAGTAAGGGGTTGGTGATAAATCAGAGGAAGTATGTCCTTGATTTACTAAATGAAGTCGAATGTTGGGGTGTAAACCAAAGATACACCAATGGAGGTCGGCTTGAAATTTACTAATGAAACAGCTCTTTAGTTGACAAAGAAAGGTTTCGAGAGATTAGTGGGAAAATTGATCTATCTATCACTAACCAGGCCGGACATTGCTTTTCCAAAGAACGTGATAAGTCAAAGATATGACCAATCCCAATGAAGAACACATGGCAGCAACAAATGTAAATTCTTAGGTACTTGAAGAAGACTCTGGACATGGTTTATTGTTTAAAAAGACACAGACAGATCTGCGTGAAAGTATTCACCGACTCTAGTTGGGCTGGAGAACTCACCGAAAGGAGATCAACCAGTGGCTACTGCTTTTTGTTTGGGGAAATCTCGTGACTTGGAGAAGTAAGAAGCAATCGATTGTCTCCGAATAAAGTCTGAAGCGAAATTCGAGCTTTGGCACTAGGAATGTGCGAAGGAATTTGGTTACTTAAGTTCTTGAGGGAGTTAAACACGACCAAGAAAATAAGTTTGAGGTTTTGTGTGATAACCAATCAGCAATTCAAATTGCTAGGAATCCAGTTCAACATGATAGAACAAAACATGTTGAAATAGACAAGCATTTTATTTCGAAAAGATTAACAATGGGATAGCTTCTTTTTTATACATTCCTACGTATGACAAATGCTAGGTGATGTACTTACAAAAGCTTTACCCAAATCAGTTTTTGATGAGTTCTTATCCAAGCTGGGACTATACAACGTATACTCTCCAGCTTGAGGGGGAGTGTAGGATAATACGACTTGTATGTTATGTAAAAGACTTGTAAGTTATGTAAAAGATTAAGAGTTATCTGTTTGTAGGATAAAGACTAAGAATTATCTGTTAGTAGATAAGAAGTCTTCTATATTAGGAGTCCTAGTTAAAGACAAATCCTTAAGGACTCTATAAAAGAGTTCTATGTTGTAACCTATGAGATATCGAATAACATAACACTTTCTCTTCTGTTTTCATTACTTTCTACAGGAATATTTCCCCCCCTCCCTAAAGGATACTAAAATCAAAGTTGAGTTTAATGAGACCGTAGCACAAAGACAAAACAAAAATTCAGACCCAATAATCAGACACATGAGGTGCTAGAAATATAAACCTAATCCTCATCAAAAAGTATCCATTCAATGCCCCGTACGTGAAATTGTTGAAAAAAATCTGCCCAAACCCCTACTAAGCAGTGGCAAAAACGAAATTGGCATATATTTTATCTATTTCTTCTGTAAAGAAATTGCTAGTTAAGATCATCTTCCATACCTAAAAGCAGTCTCTTATGTATGTATGTTAGGATCAAAACTCAAATGATTCACCTCAAGCAATCACAGTTTCTTCAACATGAAGTCAAACTGTCTTTCTGTGAAAAGTAGAGTAATTCTCTGTTATTGACTTATTTTCTGTAAGATTTGTTACATATTTATATACAGGTTGTATCCTTAACTTAGGTAACTCTCAAGTTAGGAAAGTAACTAATTCTAGGGAAAGATACAATCCCTTAAAGTTAGGGATTGTAACTACTAGAAGATATCCACAGAATCCTATCTAATTACACATAATATTTCTAATTTATGAATCTATTTTCTGACTCTCCCCCTCAAGCTGGGGAATGGATGTCCTCCATCTTCAACTTGCTTGTTAACTTCTGAAAATACTTCCCAGGTAGCCCCTTGGTAAGTATATCTGCAACTTGTTCTCCAGTGGACACATAGGGAGTACAAATTAGTCCACTGTCAAATTTCTCCTTTATGAAATGTCTATCCACTTCAACACGTTTTGTCCTATCATGTTGAACTGGATTATGAGCAATATTGACTGTTGAATTATTATCACAGTACAACTTCATTGGGCCTTCCCATTTGATCTTTAAATCCTCCAAAATAATCTTTAGCCATAACAATTCACATATCCCAAGTGTCATTGCTCTAAACTCAGCTTCTGCACTGGATCTAGCCACAACATTCTGCTTTTTGCTTCTCCATGTCACTAGATTTCCTCCCAAAAAGGTGCAGTATCCTAATGTTGATCTTCTATCAACCACGGACCCTGCATAGTCTGCATCAGTATAGACTTCCAACGTCAAATTTCCTCCTTTTTTAAATATAACTCATTTGCCTGGTGTGCCCTTTAAATACTGTAGAATTTGATTCACAGCCCTTAGGTGTGATTCTTTAGGGTTGTGCATGAATTGGCTCACAACCCCAATTGCATAGGCAATGCCTGGTCTGGTGTGTGATAAGTAAATCAGTCTTCCCACAAGTCTCTGATATGAGCTTCTGTCCACTGCTACATCCTTTATTGTATCTCCAAGTTTGTGATTAACTTCTATTGGTGTTTCTGCTGGTCTGCACCCTAGTTTGCCAGTTTTTGTCAACAAGTCTAGGGTGTATTTCTGTTGAGATATGAAGATCCCTTGCTGTGAATATGCCACTTCAATACCAAGGAAGTATTTTAGTCTTCCAAGATCTTTGACTTCATACTCTTTCACCAAACACTTCTTTAGGTCATCAATTCCTTTCAGATCATCCCCTGTAACTATGATATCATTTACATAGACTACTAAAACAATAACTCCCCCTAAAGAGAAATGTTTCACAAATAAAGTATGATCACCTTGACTTTGTTTGTAGCTTAGTCTCAGCATTACTTTGGTAAATCTTCCAAACCAGGCTCTTGGGGACTGCTTTAGCCCATACAGGGCCTATTTTAATCTGCACACTGCTTGTCCAGCTAAATCCAGGTGGGATGTCCATGTACACTTCCTCCTCAAGATCCCTATGCAAAAAAGCATTCTTAATGTCATACTGTTGTAATTTCCATCCTTGATTGGCAGCTAATGACAATAAAATTCTCACAGTATTCATCTTTGCAACAGGAGCAAATGTCTCAAGATAGTCTATCTCATAGGTTTGAGAGTACCCCTTAGCCACTAACCTTGCTTTGTACCTCTCTAAAGAACCATCTGACTTGTACTTTACTGTAAACACCCATCTGCACCCCACTGTTTTTTCCCTTCTGGCAATTTTACCAAGTCCCATGTCTTGTTCTTCTCAAGTGCTTCCATTTCAACTTGCATGGCATTCTTCCAATTCTCATTTTCTAATGCCTCGGACACTGTTTTAGGAATGGCAATGGTATGGTAAGAAAGGCCTTGTGGTTGTGAGATAAGTTCCTATAGGACATGAATAGGTAACGAGGGTTTTTTTGTGGTGCAAGTTCTTTTTCCTTTCTAATTGCAATAGGAAAATCAAAATCCCTGTGATCAGAAACAGAATCAGAGTTTTCAGTGGTATTTGGATCAGAGATGGATTCAGTAGTTACCTCGGTTTGTATGGGAGAGGAGGATGATTGAACCTGCACTGGTGCCTTCTTCCTTGAGTAGACTAGCAGTGGACGAGTCCTGAGTCTTTGGCTGAGGGGTGTTAGGATTAGATTGTAAGGTGGTAGGATCAGATTGTAAGGTTGTAGGCTGGTCAAAAACAGACAGGAATAGGCTGGTGGTGGTCAAAAACAGGCTGTTGGACAAGAATAGGCTGCTGCTGGTCAAAAACAAGTTGTTGGACAGGAATAGGCTGCTGCTGAGTTGGTGCAGGGAAGTCAATGAGAGGCTGAAGTAGGAAACAATCTCTGTCCTCATCTTCCCTGAATGAAATCTCCCCTGAAGATAAGGGCGAGTAAAATAGTTTTCATTTTCTACAAAGGTGACATCAGCAGAAATGAAATGTTTCCTTGTAGGTGGATGATAGCACTTGTATCCCTTTTGAGTGGAAGAGTAACCAACAAAGATACATTTTAATGCCCTTGGATCAAGCTTACCCCTATTTTGAGAGTGTATATGAACAAAGGCAACACAACCAAATATTTTAGGTTTAAGGTTAAGTGAGGGACTAAAATTTGGGAAGAAATTGGTTAGGATTTGAATAAGGCTTTGAGATTCAAGGACTTTAGTGGGTAGTCTGTTTATCATATAAGTGGCAGTTAACACAGCTTCCCCCCAATACTGTTTAGGAACATTTTTTTGAAACAAAAGGGCTTTTGTTATGGCAAGGACATGGACATTCTTTCTTTCTGCGACACCGTTCTGCTGAGGGGTATTCACACAAAAAGATTCATGTATGATGCCTTTCTCTTGAAAAAAGGGTGATAGGACTTGGTTGAAATAGTCCTTAGCATTGTCTGTTCAAAACCTTTTTATGCCTGCCCCAAACTGAGTTTTAATCATGGTATAGAAGGTTTTAAAGGTAGAGCTTACACCCTATTTCTGTTTTAGGAGAAATATCCATGACACTCGGGTACAATCATCTATGAATGAGACAAACCATCGAGCCCCAGTTATATTTGGAATAGTGGATGGCCCCCAAACATCACTGTGAATGAGGGTAAAAGGGTTGGAGACCTTTTTAGTACTCACTGGAAAAGAAGTGAGTTTATGCTTTGCAAGTTCACATATGTCACAATGAAATTCTTCAATATTTAAGGATTTAAACAAGGAGGGAAACATAAGCCTTATAACTTTAAAGGATAGGTGACAAAGGCGGAGGTGATGAAGCCATATTTGATCTTTATTGGTTTTGGATTCTGATACAAGTAAAAAAGGTAGGGAATTCGGGGCATTGACTTGTCCACCGAGATCTTCAAGGTAATAAAGGCCATTTACTTCTTTAGCACGCCCAATCATCCTCCTCGTTCCTTGTTCCTGAAAAATACATTGAGTAGGATGAAAAAGAACACTGCAGTTAGTGTCCTTGGTAATTTTCTGGATAGATAGAAGATTAGTAAATAGTTTTGGTACATGAAGGACGTTTTTTAGAGTAAGGGTTTTACTTATAACAATATCATAGTACCATCTGCAATTGTTATTTTTCTATTACCAGGACAGGGTGTATAAGTGATAAATCTGAGTGAAGAATTGGTCATGTGATCTGTAGCCCCCGAGTCAATTACCCAGGAGCTTTGGGTAGGTAAATCCGAGGCTTTAGAGTCCTGAGAAGAGGATATACCTGAGAAAACCAGACTACATGTACCTGTAGAGGAGGTTTTTTCTAGAGACCCCAGCAAGCTCTTCAGTTTCTCTATTTCTTCTCTATTGAACTCAACAGGCTGTTTTTGAGAGTCCTCGACTAACTGTTTGGTTGTATATGCTCTTCCTTGTCCTCTTGATGATCCCCCTCTCTGAAAAATTTTTGCTTGCTGTTTGTGGCTTCCCATGAAGTCTCCAGCACTTCTCCTTTGTGTGGCGCGGTTTCTTGCAATAGGTATACCATAGAGTCCCTGTTCACTGTTTTTGCTGCTTCTGGTTTATTATCTTTAGTGATATGTTGTTCCAGACCAGTTTTTCGCTTGGTTACAGCTCTAGTGACTAATGCTGAACTCTCCACTTGACTGCTTTCAATCATAACTCCTTTTCTTCCTTCCTCAGCACGAATGATTGCAATAGCTTCATTTAGTGAGGGCAGATCCTCCTTTCCAAGAATCTGGACTTTCACTGCATCAAATTCAATATTTAGTCCAACAAGAAAATCATAAGTTCTGTCTTTTTCAACAAACCTCTTTAGGACTGTTGCATCTTCACTACACTTCATTTGGATATACTAGTAGTGATCTATCTCCTGCCACAGGTTCTGCAGTAAGTTAGAATATTCTGTGATTGACCAGTTTCCCTGCTTGGTGGATGAAATTTTGGTCTTGATTTCATAAATTTGGGTAACATCTTTAACCTTTGAGTAGGTTTGTTTTACAGCCTCCCATATCTCTTGGGTTGTATTGAGAAACATGCATGTATCATTGATTTCTGGCACCATAGAATTCCATAACCAGGGCATTACTAATGAATCTTGTTCATCCCAAGAATCAAACTTAGGATCTCCCTTCTTAGGTCCAGTTCCAAGAATATGACTTAACTTACCTCTACCCTTTAGAAAGGTACGAACTAGCTGAGACCATTTAAGGTAGTTTTTTCCATTCAACCTATAGGCAGCTTGTATATTTTGCAAGTCACCTATCGGATTAGAATAACCCCTTCATTCACTGTAACTCTTTGCATAGTCTCAAAATTGCTGGTATCGACCTCCTCAATCGTGTTTTTTGTTGGGTTAACAATACACACTCAAGGGAAGGATTTTAGGAAAAAAAGGAGGCTGCTAGACGGAGATTAACAAGACCCAAGAAAGAGCTAACCAAGCTCTGACTCCATGTGAAAAGTAGAGTAATTTTCTGTTATTGACTTATTTTCTGTAAGATTTGTTACATATCTATATACAGGTTGTATCCTTAACTTAGGTAACTCTCAAGTTAGGAAAGTAACTAATTCTAGAGAAAGATACAATCCCTTAAAGTTAGGGATTGTAACTATTAGAAGATATCCACAGAATCCTATCTAATTACACATAATATTTCTAATTTATGAATCTATTTTCTGACACTTTCTATCATTATCTTAAGTTAGCACTCCATGTGAAAGAGGAGAGAGAATAAGCATTATTGCACAATCTCATGAAAGTCTATTTTCATGAATAAAAATGTTCATCTACATTACGTCAATAACAGAGCTCATGCCTCAGATATCTGAGCAAGGTTAAATCATGTATCCCAATACAATGCACACCATTTTAGGCAATGACATTCTTCACTTCTCATTCTCACCAACATCACATGGTGACATTTACTAGTTTGAAAACAACATACAATACTTACTGAAGAATTTGGTAGAGGGGAAAGTAAGTATCAAACTTAGAAAAGAAGAATGACATCACATTCATTTGGTAGAGGGGAAAGTAAGTATCAAACTTAGAAAAGAAGAATGACATCACATTCAAATTGATACCTGTAGTTGTAATCCTTAACAACAAAATACAATGGCGGTCCGATTCTGAGATATTGGCGAAGTATCCCTAACACGAATATAAATTGGGCAGTGAGATTGACAAGAAAAAAAATGAAACTCCAAAATGAAAAGGAATATCAAACTAGATGGCTTAAACCTGGAGATACGAGTCCCGAGGAAGAACAATTTGTTGCTCCAAACCAGATTCAACCCTTGTGGAAAGGGCCTAAAATACAAGTAGAAACTATTCATATAATGAAAAATCAATTAAGGGAAAATAGTTTACACAACATGCAGGTAACTTACTATGCTTGCCAAAGAAAAAGCAACAAAGACGGCAATTACTACCACTTTGACAGACCAAAGTCCAAGAAAGGGTGCATGTATTTCCTACATTACCAAAACTTTTTGAAAGTTAACATGAAAGCAGATAATAGGCCATATAGCATTTGATATGACCATTCATTAAGAAATTCACTTGCTATAAATTCATCAAAAGAACACGATTAACCTGACTTTCAACCAATGGCAGATCAAAACCTTTCACAAAAAGAAAAAATATATAATAGTGCCTTATAATTCAGTAGTAGTAACTTTGAATATCTTACTTGCATATATCTTGCCAAAAGTCCGGGTCCTCTTGAGTTCATGCCTGAATTTATCAAAATGGCTGATCAGTATGAAAGCTGAGTTACAGAGTAGAATGCTCACATCCTAATGCACAAAAATAAATCATTACAAATTGGAATGATAAGAGGAGAAAAATGAGAAAAACAGAACTTAAGTGCATTTTACAAGATTATGCATTTTTTTAAAATTCTTCATTTTCTTTTCTCATTTTTCAACTTTATCAAGCAACGGATGGATAGATTATTTTATTTCCTTCCAAGCACAACAATTGAAAGAAAAAATCTATTTTATTTCTCCTTCAATGTTTCATTTTTTCAATTTTCTTTCCAACCTACCAAGTAAAGCCTTAGAGCTATTCTAGACATTCAAAACAAACAATACATGATAAATTCATACAGAAAAAGAAACAACCTTCATCAGGCTCTTCAGTAGCTGACGTAATTTTTATGCATGGAAAACAATCAATTCTGTTATCCTCAGCTCTCAGACAGTTGGAAACTATCAGTGAAACAAAAGCAGTGACTTGTAGAAGGAAGTCCAGCAAAACAGCCACAGCTAACAAAAGAAAAACAGTGGAGGCATAGATATTACGGTCAAATGAGGAGTTGATGATTTAAAGTTAAAAGATACTGGATGTAGGAACAGATCATTACACCTGCAAACAGGGAAAAGACACGGCAAGCTGGCATAGGAGTGAAACCTCCAACAGCAAATGCAAGAACCTCAGACAAACTAGCTAGCGTTATGGATGGACCAACTTCAACCAGTGCATTACTGATTCGTTCCTCTAAAGTTAACTCCAATGGTTGTCGTTTTACGGCATGAACCAGTATACACATGTTATCCACTCCAACCTGATTAAAATAAATAGCAGGGGAAATTAAAGAGAACTACAACAAAGAGACCAAAAGAGGAAATTAAAGCAAACTAAAAACACATAGTAGTAGTCATTATCAAATCCTAAAAGAGGAAGAAAAAAGAGAAGTTTCAGAATTAAAAAAATCATATAGAATGTCTAAATGGATGTATAGTTTCACGTTTAAGAACATACGCTGCCTAATGGAGACCAAAATATAAAAATGTGGGACAGATATATACGAAAAATAATGTATTTATATTAATACCCTCTGCACGTCTGCCCCCTCAATCATGACCCCAAATTGAGAATAGAGCCATCATAACTCATAAGAACCCAAGTTTCAGTTTCAGGATAAACAAACACTTAAGTATTGATTGATGGAATAAACAGTTCCATACAAGTATAAGAATGCTTTAAATTAGTAAAGCCCAAATGTGAGAAACTCAGCATAATGTCTATAAAAGATTTTTCAACAAGGGAGAGGGGGATTAGGGGTCAACTCAGGACTACTTATTATAATCTAGGATGCAGATTCTGTCACAGAAATAACTAAAGAAAATCTGATGAAAGCTCACAGCCAAAACCAAAAAAGGTATCACTTCCATTATAATCAACGTCGACTTCACTCCAAAGGCACTGAACAACCCAACAGATCCAAGAACAGAGACCATGACAAGAAGAACTCCTGAAAGACCAAGCAAGACCTGCAAAACAGTAGGTGAATGGTGAGTTACAGAAATTTATTATTCCAAATACAAAGAAATTTATTCAATTTCAACATAAATAGCATGTGACAAGAATCTGTCACATGGACATGACATAGACAAGAAATATACAAATGTTCGCATGACCAAATTTCCGTCTTTGCTGATGCATGTACCCATAATAACATGAGCAAATGCATCTAGGAATACCACAGCATTAGGCACTAGAATGTCAAACACACATATGAGCTTCTTTTCTGTATATATCATAGCCCATCGGGCTTGAGCTACACAATATTCTGGCTTTCTACAATAGGCAGGGAACGGTGGAACCCTGCCTTCCATTTGTATCTGTAGATAATAGGTATTTGCAGAGAAGAGAAGAGTATTCTCTATCGATTCCTTTTTCATTAAAAAACAGATTTACACAGACAGTCTTTTAATAGACTGGTAGCGCTTAATTCTAATTAGTCTACTTCTAGTGTTAATCCTTATCTAAACTAAGGGTAGAGTTACTATACATTTAAACTACTTGATAAGATAATATTTACAATAGTTGGATAACCTATCTAATAGTTTACACGTCTCTAACCAACACTCCCCCTCAAGCTGGCGAGTATATATTATAGACTCCTAGCTTGGATGTGAATTCATCAAAGGTTACTCTAGGTAGTGCCTTGGTCACGTGGTCTTGGTCCCAAGGTCCCGAGAAGAGAAGAGAGATTGACCCGAATGGTCTTGGTCCCAAGTTCCCGAGGTTAGTCCTTTGTGACTTTTTATTCGCCTGTCGATTATTGGTCCTTGAAGGACCGAAACTCATGCGATGAACCTCTTGCCAGAGCTTCTTTTCCTCACTCAGTAACGAGATTAGTTTGCTTTGCTTTAAGCAAGTTACCGTCGAAATAAGGTTTATTTGCTCTGGGGTGGTCACGTATATAAGTACAAGGAAGAGATGTCACGTATAGAAAGAAGAATGTGAGGCTCTCGAGTGTGACTCTAGCAAAGGAACTCAAACGCTATGCTGTCCACTCCGACTTTGCCATTGCGTTAGGAAACTTTCTTTCTTATTAGAATAGAAAGGGAAGGATTGATTTCCTGTGTTCCCCGAGGCTAAAATGAAAATGGGGAAACTCATTATGGCATGGTGTTGTTTGTTCCAGACTTTATTACTTTATTTGAAGCTGGCATCGAGTGCCTGACTCACATGCGACCTTCAAGTCTCTAAGGAAAGAGGACATACTCCCCGATTCTCGGGGATACGCGTGCGGGATTGGTTGCGTCTATGCTTCTAATCGCAAAATTGGTTAGTATTGCAAGATGAAGTTAGTGTGTGCGGCCCTACGGCCCTAGCTACTTTCCTTCCTCCTAGCCGAGGGCAATAACCTTGTTCTTTGTTTGAACGAGGAGAACAAATTACTCTAACCTTTTAGAGTGTGGATTTCATAGTTGCTATTGGGAGCGGGTTTTGGATCGACACGGGGACAAATCCACCGTGAGACCCTTACACCAAAAAAGCGCCGCAAACTCAAAGATACCCCGAGTGTAAGATTAGAGACTTTGACATTGATATGTCAACCCCAACTCCGCTAGAGTCTGTTTATAAATCTTGGCGATCTCAATGCCGCATATAACAACAACATCCCCGGGATCGCATACTTATCAAACTTCATCCGTGGTGCACTCGCTCAAGACAATACATCACCAATAAATGGTGAGTAAGAGTGAAGATAGGCCAAGAGGACTAAAGTAATAACCCAAACCAAACAAAGGCTGCCCTACTATTAAAGTTAAGGACTTAACTTGAGGTATCTTCTTCAAGAAAGGAGCCCTGAATGGATAGGACCTGAAAGCGCTACATACGACGCCCCGCGTTGATCTATATCACTTGAGAAGAAACGATATAAAAGTACTTACCTTCCCCTTGGTGAGTCGAAGTGTGGTTCCGTCCTCCCTTGCCTTGCGACCTAGGTATTCCGTTTCTGGTTTCCCAGACTTTTTCTGCTGCTGTCAGGCAGCTTGCACTCTAGTCACTTAATCATGCATAACTTTCATTCTGTACGTCAAAATTTCAATTGGTTTACACCGTTGGAAAGCTAACAAAATTGTCTTTATAACCATATAAGGCTTGCATTTTAATTCTTAGCCAATTAATACAGTTTTTAAATTAATACAGTTTTTAACTTAAAGACGGGGTAATTTGTTACACTGGACAGTTTGCATTGTCCCTAGTGTTTCTTCTCTACATTCCATTCTACAACCTGCAATTGATTACTTTTTCTCTAATGAATTTAGACATATCAAGGTGTTGTCCATAAAAATTTCAGCGTTAAATTCATTTTATACAATTTATAGTGATTTTTTAAAATTACTGCCCAGAGCAGAGCATTCTGGGCAGATTACACTAGATTGAGTTTCTAGTTTCTTAACTCATTTTAACAAGGTTCTAACATGGCAATTCAATTCACTTTCATGTTCTTACATGTCTAGGTCATTTTAATACACCTAGCAATGTGCTTAATGTGAATTGTAGTTGAATTAAGAGAGTATTATTAGAGTTAGTGTTTTATGTGTATCTGTAATTTAAATTAGAGTTCTATCTTTATCAGGTTACCTAGAGATAGAGTTTGTAACTATGTAAAACTCCTAGTCTTAGTCTAACTCTTGTACCTAAGCCTTTAGATGTATCTGTAACTATCTTATTCAAAAAAAGAAAGTGAAAATAGAGAAAAAACATTGTTTTTCTCATATATTTCTACATGGTATCAGACTAGGAATCGATTCCTAATTTACTTCGATGGAGTTTATGTCTACATCCTCCAACTTGCAGCCTGTAGCAGATGATCATACGGCTCTTTGAGGAGTTTTCTGAAATCACTAGCAATTACGCCAATTACATTAATAGCGATCACTTTACCAAAGAACTGCTTGCAAAACTTCGTGCTTTGCACGATGGGAGGTTCTAGTGCAGCAAACGTAGTCATGACAAAAGGAAAAGGTATACAAGATGGCTTCTCTACATCCTTGTTATCCATGAAACCTAGTTCAGAATGGATTCTTGATTCAAGAGCATCAGACCATATGACTGATAACAGGGATTTATTCTGTGGTTTTGTGTCTTCTTGCTCTAAACAGTCTATTCGAACTGCATATGGGTATTTATGCCCTATTAAAGGGACTGGTTCAGTTCTTATTCATCGAGACTTATTGATTACTGATGTGCTCTTTGTTCCTACTTTGGCATGCAACTTATTATCAGTGAGTAAACTGTCCAAGGATTTGAGGTGTTGTTTAAAGTTCACCGACTATGGCTGTGTATTGCGAGCACTTGGATTCAAGAGGATGATGATTGGCAATACTAGGCTGCAAAATGGACTACATTTTTTCTGGCCCTCAACCCTCAATTCCTGCAGCTTTTTCTAGTTCTATTCCTCAGTTAGGAACCTTTGATGAAATAATGTTATGGCATTATAGATTAGGGCATCCCAATTTTTCTTATCTTGCTAAGTTGTTTCCCCATTTATTTATCAATAAAAAGTTGAATTCTTTTCAATGCCATATTTGTCCTATTGCTAAACAAACCAAAGGTTCTTACTTGCCTTCTACTTACACACCATCCAAACCATTTTCATTAATTCACAGCGACATTGGGGTCCTTCTAGAGTGAAGAATATCAATGGGTATAGGTGGTTTATTATATTTATAGATGACCATAGTAGAACCACTTGGTCATACCGTATGAGAGAAAAATCTGAAATTGTTTCCGTCTTTGAGAGGTTTTACACCATGGTTGAAACTCAGTTTGAGTCCAAAATACAGATTTTTAAGCCTGACAATGGGGGAGAGTATTTTGCTAATTCTTTGGGTAGTTTTTTCAAAAATAAAGGGATTGTTCATATTAGTAGTTGCGTGGATACTCCACAACAAAATGGAGTGGCAGAGAGGAAAAATAGGCATTTGTTGGAGGTTACTAGGTCCTTGTTATTCTCGGGTAATGTACCTTCTTATTTGTGGGGAGAGGCTTTATTAACAGCTACATACCTTATAAATCGAATGCCTAGTAGAGTTCTTAAGTTTGACACTCCACAATCTGTTTTTTTGAGGAGTTACCCTAATTTCAAACCTCTATCTTCGAATCTGCCTCTAAAGATATTTGGTTGTACTGCCTTTGTTCAAAACACTAATCCTTCTAAGTCTAAATTGGATCCCAGGTCTTTTAAGTGTGTTTTAGTTGGGTATTCTTCACTCCAAAAGGGCTATAAGTGTTATTATCCTCCTTCTAAAAAATTATTTGTTTCTATGGATGTCACCTTCTTTGAACAGGAACCGTATTTTTCTAAGGCTGGAATTCAGGGGGAGAATTTCATGGAATTACAGCCTCTTCTCACTCATCAGGTACAAAGGAGATAAAATCGAAGATATTTTAGACATGCCAGTGAGAATCATCATGATATAATCCCAATTGTAACAAGCATCACCGTTCCTAACTTCAAAGAAATTAACTCTGATAAGTAACATGTAACAGATATTTCACAGGTAAGTGGCTTGTTATGGTGGGCTTGAATGTTTCTGTTTTTCCATTAGCAAGTCCTATCTATGAGCAAAATGAAAAGCCTTCATGATCATGACATGAGCTTTGTCTTTTCAAACCAGGCAATCAATGCATATACCTGCCTTAACCTTAAGGCAAGAACCTTAGACCAATTGACATCATAATAACAAAAGCAACATAAGAGTAAACTTAAACAATGACATAAAAGGGAAATGAGAAGGATGGATTCAATTGGAATAGAATGCCAACAGGGGAACATCTGATTTCTCTCATGATTATCCAGATACAAAAAAACAAGTATAAATATGCACATGCCCACCTATAGATTAAAATACATGGAGCCCCAACATAATTACCTGAAAACAGTACTCAGCATGTGTAACTCCTCCATAGTTTTAAAAGTTTTCCCGATCCATCTTGAAGTACTAGTGAAAGAGGCCAAGTAACAAAAACAAAGATGATTACATTTTCGTAAAAGGAAGAGGCAACTCAAATGCTATTTGCTTAATTTCAAAAAGCATTATAGTTATCCTGAACACGGAGCCTCAAAAATACAAATGCAAGAAAACCTATAAAACACTCTGAGTAGCACAATCTTGGCCAAGTGGCTTCAAGCAAATATAAGTAAGTGACACATTCAAACCAGAATAATTTGCACGAATTCCATCAACCTGTCCAAGTTCAGCAAAAACAGACAAATAAAATGGGGCAAACAGAAAATACATGTGATGACATACTTCAACTCAGATACTTTAAAGCTGCGTCTCACTTATATCAATGACTCAGAAAAGTAGCAATGAGTGTGTTTTGTACCTTCTCTTGAATCTCAAAAAGCAATAGGATGTTATCGTCTGAAACTATACTGGGGGACTTCCCTTGTGTTTTATCAGGCAAAGTTGCTAATATAAGCTGGAAAAAAAAATCAAGTTTCAAAATAAATTTCATTGCTTTTATATGAATTTAGATGATGCCCCAATTCCATTAAACTGAGATACATAAACAGACGAACAAATAGACAGAGACACGAAGATAGAGTAATAGAAAACTAGTGTCAAGAAAATATATATTTATTCTCCTACTCAAACTTCAACTTTTTGGCACAGAGAATTCGATCAAGTAAAAAGTTTGGAGAAAAAAACGTATATTTGGATAAACATAAAGTTGTTGAGATATGAAATTAAATCTTGATTCTCAGACATACCAAACCCTTTGTGTAATGATGTCAATCAGCAAGTAACTAGATACATAGCATCGACCTCGCAGCTTATATAATTGTCAGATGACAAAAATCCCTAAAATATGCATTTTTATATGTTTGGCTTTCTAGGTTCCTCCACTCAGATATCCTTCGTCAATTTGACATTTAATTAGGCATATTACAGCACCTTATAGCAAAACACACTGAGATGGTGTTTAAGCTTAATCCTCACAGCTATTTTCACCGATAGTACTCAACTTTCTAGGTTCCACCACTCAGATATTCTTTTTCAATTTGACATTTACCGAGGCATATTAAAGCATCTTAAAGCCAAATGACGTTTTAAGCTTAATTATATTTAGGGAAGGCAAGAAACAGTTTCTCTTCTCTTTTACAAAGAATCCAAAGGTAAATTAATTGTTTAAAGCATTTATGCTTTTCATTATTTCACGAAGGAAGGGGATAGAAGGGTGGGGATTGAAGACGGAAATACAAATTGCGTCATAAATGAAGAAAAACAAATGAAATGAACCTGTTCAATTCTGTAGAAGGGTGCAAGGTGACTGTCAAAAAACTGTTTCTCTTCCGCTGCCTTACTTCCATGGCCTACCCACAACTATATGGTAACACATGTCAATCCTTGATAGTATGCAGAAGATTAATGGTATAAAGCAAACAGGAAGTATGATGACAAACAAATACATGTCCTCCCAGCTTATCCAAGAAGCAGTCGGTACCAAAAAGATACTTCAAACACCGTTTTGTCCAAATATTTAGGAATAGGAAAAATATATGGCAAAACAATTTTCCTTTCCCCTGTTTTCGAATCTATATAAGAAATTGAGCAGACAGATGAAAAGGGTCTAATATGGGCTTAAAACAGGACAAAAACAGAAGTGCAAAGAACTAAGAAAATAGCTAATTGCTGATGAGAAGCTTTTTCTAGTAAATTGAAACTCACACCTGCCCCAAGAAGAAGAGAAACAAAGGTGCAAGAATAAGGATAGAACTAATATGTTGATGGTAACTCAGAACAGTTCTAGCATATGATGAAATATGATACCTTCTCTGGCCTTGTCTCCACTTCAATACGAATGAGACCAAAACATAGCACAATAACAACTGCCAATGACGAACACAATACAAGAGTAGGATTTCTAGCAACCCATATTCCATAACTCCTGGGCATAGCATTACCAAACATTTAGAACATGCTAAACAATTACCCATCTATAAGTGTGTGCATGTGAGTATTTGTCTCTGCGCATGTATAAAAAAAATCTAATTATGTACATTTTCACCTGTAAAAGCTCGACATATATCCTTGAATAATGGAAAGTTGCGCCCCATTTTTCAATTGTGCAGCCACCCCACGTTCCTGATTTCAGGACAAAGAGGAACATAAACATCTAAACCTCAAAGTCTACCTAGTTCTTTTCTAATATAGCAAGCTGAATAAATATCATATGAAGATGTTCAAGGGGAAAGAAAGAATAAAAGAAATATTTCGAACATAGCTAACATATTGCTATTTTTCATCAATTAAAAGATTGGAAAAAAACATAAGAATACCAATTGCAACTGTCAGCAGCAGAAACTGTTGGAACTCTTTAAGTTTTTAAAAAAATATAAATAAAGCTACTTCTTAGGTCCGAAAAGGGTAAAATGCTCTTTAATGCAATTATCAAACTCACCATACTATGAGAATGTCCAAGTCAACAATGTGCTAATAAGGGAAGTAATAATCATCATTTACCTCCAAAGCAAGGTTCTCATCATATTGCATGTTAGACGAATTTGCCTCATCTTCATCTATTGACTTCAGTAATGGTTCCCTGTCGGATGCAAGTATTCTTTCTCTTTGCCGATGAAACAATGCCCATCCAAGAAGTCCCAAAACCAATAAGATATTTACTATGGCTAATGCAAAGTCGATACATCTTACCTGCAAGTGACAGTAAATATCGCTATATACATCAAACATATATCAACAAAAACTTTCACAAATGAAACTTAACTGATTCAGCCATGAAAATTAAGGGTTATGCAGTATGCACTAACGTTAACTCATTTAAACTAAAACTAAAGCGTAAGTTAATAACTTTAACCAAAGAGAAGTCATCAATTAGACCTTAACAGGTCCAATAGTTATTGTGCAGTGATCTTTTTTCGGTGGTGAAGGAGGTTCGGAATTGGAGCATTGAGGTGATGAAAGGCAATCACCACAAGAACAGCCAAGAGATGTGTCGCCACATGAATAAGTAGAAACGTTCATCAGCCTCATTCCAGATAAGTCAGAAACAGTGGACTTGAAACCAATAGCATAAGGTGAACCAGGAAATCCAGGAGGAGCCTTCTGACCAATAAACTCAAACCACTCTGAAAAGAATCGACATATTAATAATATGCTATTGGAAAACAGCAGAAAGACATGAGTAAGCAAGTGAAAATTATTCAACGAGGGATTTGGCTGGACCTCACATAATACTGAAGGAAGTATCTTCAATTATGAATTTAACTACATTCATAAGCAAGATAAGAACACATTGCTTGCCAGCAGCCAAATTCTTTTGATGTGACAAGAACCATCAGTTTTAAGGGTAAAAGTAGGTGGCTAAAAGAAGAGAAGTCAACCTCCATCGACCCAGAGATGCAAACTGTTCAGTGTTTTCACAATACAAAATTCAGGAACTTTAGACCATGGGTAAGCACTAGATATTCCAACTCTATCTGCATGCATAAGTTCAGTACGGCCTGAAAACTGACATAGCCACAGAAAATGAATGAAACCTGCCTATCATTTATTTTTTTCACCACCAATTTAGCAACAACAAAAAAACAAAAAGGTCCAAGAGGAAATCCAAGCTTTTTGACAAAGCATTTCCTCCAAGCAATGAAGAGATAAGACCATTTTATTATAAACTTCCTCTGCAGTGCTTAATTCACTCGACATCCAAACCACTTTCGTTTTCAATGCCAATTTTGTTGGTTCAAAAAATACGGAGATGCTTAAATCAAATTTTAAGCAAATATATATGTTATACTCTGCTGAAAGATACCAGATAATACCAGGCAAACTGTTTTCACACACACAAAAAAAATAGCCTTGCACAAAACTTAAATTCACCTTTAAAGTTTTTTGCCCCAGCTCATATGAATTCAATGGCTCTTGTATTCACGGTCACAAACTTTACCTCCTTACAGGAATCATAAAGGCCTTCTCCAAAAGCATCAGATACAAAAAAGTCAATGCCATCCACTGTTAAGTTGCCATTAACCTGACAAATTAATAACACAAAGGGAATCGGTTAAACAAGATTGGACATAGAAAGTGGAACCCATCCTAAATGTTTTGTTAAATCCAACAACTTGATGGAAATCACAAGCTTTCAAGCATGAGAGAATCATAGAAAAAAGGAAGTATGTTAAACCAAAAGCAAGGTATGGGCATCACCCATTATAAGCCTGTCCTAACCTCTGAAATAGAAGTTACATTGATGAATAGACTTTGATTTGGAGAGCATGAAAGCTCACAGAAAAGATTTAAGAAGTTCCTCAAGCATGCTGGACAACCAACAAGGAAAGGAATGGCCTGACAAATAGCATAAATTTAGAGTTAGTACGAGAAAAGTAGCATTAAGGCATCTTAATATTATTTTAGAAAGTAAAAAAAAAAAAAAAAAAAAGGGGGAGTGGAGCACCATGCTCCACGTCACCCCCATCCCCTACTTTGCCTATAAAAGGCGGGGTGGGGGCAGCACACAAGGGGAGATCGGCCAAGCCCCCAAAACATTGGGGGAGGCAGCCCGAGCACCGCTTGCCAAGGGCCGAGAGTAGTGTTTTCGGTCCTAGTTGGTTCGATTCAGTATTTAATCGGAGGTTTCTTTGTAGTCTGATTTGGGTCACGGTGCGTAGGTTTTGGTGGGAGTCGGTCAAAGTTTTCGTTCAAGTTTTTAGCTAAGTATATTCTTCTTTTTTATTTATATTGTACTTTTCATTTTTATAATTTAATGAAATGTTAGTTAATTTAAATTTTGTTTTTTTATATTTAGTTTGTATGTTTATATATTCGAATGTATTTGTGCTTTAAATTAGTATTTATTTAGTACTTATTTATTTATGTTTTTGCTTTATATCGTATTTGTTTATTTCCATGTATGCTTAGTTAATTCGTTGTTAAATTGTTTTGCATCCGGAATATAAATTGTTGTGCGGTACCCTTTTATTCGTGAATGAACAAGGCTAGTACCAGTCGTAGTAGTGGTGGTTTGGATGTTCCTTCTTGAATATTAGGGCCCTTAAAATATACTCACCTATATAACCAAATTTCGGTTTAATTTGTCACTTTAATTCGCAAAATCCAATATTAACGAGACAGTAATAATTTTGGTACTAATTTTTGGGCGTGACGGGGGTGTTCACCTTTCCCCGTGCGTAACCGACTCTCGAATCCAAAATTCTTTGGTTTTATTTTCGGTGTCCGGTCTACCTAACCCAAGTGACTGGTGGCAACTCTAAGTTTTATTTCAAAAATGTTTTTTTAAGAAATCCTTCTTTTTAAAATGTTTTCAGTAAAAGCGGGAAACCCCAAACTTTTGAATTCTCAAAAAAGTCGCTATAGCATGGCGACTCCGCTGGGGAAAAATTTTTTGTTTTTACAAAAAGAGATTCAGGCCTAAAAATTTTTACCGCTTATTTAATATTGGAAATTGCAAATTAAAGTGACAATTAAGTTGATATTTGTTTATAAATGTGATTTTATTTTAACGCATTTAAAATTTGGCATATAAACTCGTCCGTTTAAGTGGGGGGAAACGCTCGTGCTTTCGTGGGGATATTATTCCTCCGTATGGGCCTAGTAAGTATCTTCGAGGCTTGATTACCCTATGTTTTCGTGGGAATATTGTTTCTCCGTATGGACATAGCGAAAGTGTCCCCTTGAATTGAACTCGGTTGAAATGAGCCTATAGTGGGTGATGATCGGGGGCCTTGCTACCCTTAGTAGGGGACAGCGAGGACAATTCATGTACCTTCTAGTACCAAAATTGCATATAGAGAACATAGAAAGCTCACCCATTTTAGAGTCATGCGGATAACCTAGGTGTTTTAGATGGAAAACAAATAAGGTTGTTTCTTTTGATGCTTTGTTTGTTTAATTTTTCGCTTTATTGCTTCGTTTGTTTATTTATTTATTTCTTTTTTTTCTGGTCTAACTTATTTCTTTTTGTATTTTGTTTTTACTTTTGCATTTGCATATCTTTTGCATTTTCATGACATTAAAGGTGTTGATTCGTGAGTGGTCACCAGATTAGAAATCTTTCATAATTGATAGAAGGTTTTGTGATCAGATGGGAAAGAGTGAAAATTCTGAGTTATTTCCTAAAGAAACACCAGAGACAATAGGAGATGGCTCATCCAAATGCTTCAAGTTAGACGTGTCAGATGATACTCACGTCGGTGAAGAGCGACATGAGATACAAGAGTTGAAGAAGGAAATGGCCGAAATAATGAACATAATGTCAACTATGGCTAAAAACAATAAGTTTGTTAAATCGAAAGAAGAATTGAACAAGAACCAAAACATGAATCTTGAACAAGGCGGTTCTAGCAAATATCCGAGTGTACACCCAGTTGTGATTTGCATTAATAAACCAGTGGGAGGTGTATTTGAGTCCAGCTCCGAGAAAGTGGTAACAAATTTGGAAAAAGCCCGAGAAGTAAGAATCATGTTTTAATAAAATACATCGAGCTACCTCCGATTCTTGTTCAAAGAAATCTCATCACCTCAGTTCAATCTATGCCAAATGAACCTCTTTATCCGAGAGGTCACAATATTCATGCCACATGCAATTATCATTTAGGAAGTTCGAGTCATACTACCGAGAATCGCTGAGCTTTGAAGAACAAGGTTGAAGATCTTATCAATGTAAGATTGTTGGATTTTGAAGACGTAGAACCCAAGTGCTCTAATGAACCAACGATCACTAGAATTACCCGAGATGTAAAATTAAAGGAAAGTCAAAACCTAAGACGGGGTTCGAATCTCGATGTCTACTTCTCGACTGATGGCCACAAAATAAAAGTTAAGGGTCCTCATTTTGATCCAATACCCATATGAAGAGTTTTATACTCAATTGATGGAAGCCCGATTAGGGACTCTAATCTTTTTGACACCTCTACAACCTCCGTATCCAGATTGGTATGACATTAATACTCATTGTGAGTTTCATCCATGGGTCTAGGAACACACAATTGAGAATTGCATCGCCTTCAAGCGACGAGTTCAAGTTCTTTTGGAACTTGGAAAGTGGGAATTCGGAACAATGGGTCAACCTAGTATAGTAGTGGGCCACTCAGTGTAGTTAGAATCCAAGGCTAAAAATGAAAGTACGCGAGAAGAGAGGCACTAGTTCGAAAATGATGCTCAGGCAAGAAAGAGATGATTTGAGCAAGAAACTAAAAAGTTTAATCGATAATTATCAAAAGCTTCACAGAGTGCTCAAGAATGCTGGTTTGGGCGATACTTTGGGGGATTGGAAGAACAATGGCATTCAATTGAAGAATGATTTGGAATATTGAAAGTGGAGAAGCAAGAAAAGTGAAAATAAAACCAGGCTATTTGAAGGAAGCTGAAAGTCGGTGTAATGTTCTCAGGGATGAGTTGAAAAGTAGCCTAGCCGCGAACAAGATTTTGAACGCGAGTATACAACAGTGCGAGGAAAACCCCAATACCCTTCCGTTGAAAAACGCATCACTAAAAGGGCAAACAAATAAACTTAGGAGTTCTTTACGTACGTACGAGAAGCTATTAAACACGTTGCATGTGAAAGCGTTGTAGAACTAACTTCTAAGTTACGAGAGGCTAGGTGAGAAATACAAGAAATAAGCAATAACATGAAGATTGTACCACCCAAGCGCATGAAGTGGCTCAATAGGTGGCGGACTTGGCCGACGAAACAATGCCATTAAGTTAAAGTATGAATCTGGTATTAGACCACGAAGGAAAGTTGACTCGGTTGTTAAACGAAGTTAACAGGTTGGGTGTTAGGGCTCATCAGTATCTGTAAAGCATAGAAAAGCAACATCTGATGTAATAAACCTTTCTGTTTAATGAAAGTTGTTCTATGAGGATCACTTTTGGAATCAATACCTTATTGCATACATGTTTAGCATCGCATTATACTGCATTGCATTTTATTGCATATTTAATAACATTGCACTACCTCCCAGGATTTAAGATTTTTGGGGTTCAATGGCAGTATTCGAGAACCAATTGAAAGAAAGAATGGAATCAACACAGAAGCCAAGACTCAAGCGGATAGAAGATAAACTCGAGAAAGAGGTTAAAATGAGAAGAAGAGTTGACATCTTCAAGGCAAAGAAACTTTGTCTAGTCCCTGATTTGGTCATTCCTCCTGATTTTAAGGTCTCCAACTTTGAGAAGTATGACGACACTAGCTGTCTTAAGACTTGTCTACCTATAGTTGTGACCAGGGTAGTACTTGTGGTTTTCACATTGGGGCACTAGGGCATGCCACGAAGAAGTGTAGGGAATTACTAGAAGAAATTATGAAGCCGGATAGCGATGGAGTCCTAACACATGATTTAATCCAACAGTGGAAAAAAAGGAGATGGGGCAAGCTTGCACCGTGCTAAAAAGGCTAGGATGACTTGAAGTTCCTATTGTTTGGTTTTCTTATCTTTTCATGAAGATGTTAGTTTGATTCCCCCACATTTCAGTTTCTCTTTTTTTAGAACAATGCACATAAACAAACCCTACGACTTAAGCCTTAAAGCAGTAGGAGCATTTTGTAAAGACGCATGCCTATTATTTTTGTAAAAAATGAAAATATCATTTTTCTTTATTCATGTTTAGGAAACATTTTTGCATTCGTTGATTCTTTAAACATTCCATTCATTGTTATGGTAGTTTTTGTTTTCCCGTACACATATACACTCATTTTTGAAAATGACATACATATGTATATATCATTTTACATGAACCTTGAATTTTAATTGCGAGAGTATCTTTGATTCAAATCCAAATATCAATTTCAAGTTGCTTGTGTTTAGAAGAAATTAAATGTTGTAAGGATATTGCAAATACGAGCATCTGACTATTTATTTAGGCCAACGAGGGAACAAAATGAGTGTTCAAGTAATGGGTAGATCCTATTTAGTGATTTCTTTCTCAGACATTTGTCGTTTAAGATCTTTGAGTGGAGTGTTGACCCTAAACTTCTACCCACTGAAGACTTTCTTTGGATGTCTATGAATGGGACGACGAATGACATTCTTTCACTTTTCAAGGAAAAAGAAATGAGGCCAGATACATTGGATGCAAGGGCCATGGAATCATAAGAAAGAAACAGTTGAAGGAAAATTAATGCTTAAGGGGACGAACATATCAAGTTAAACAAAGCTAACCAGAAGGCTGAAGCAATAAAAAATGAGAGCACTAAGTTGAACAGTGCAGTAAAGAGAAAGAAAGATACACATGTGAAATTTTCCAGTCAATTTATAAGAACCATGGAGAATTGATTAAGTTCGAGAAAAAAATGCACCAACACTTCCCGGGATACAGTATAGTCCAAAGATATACATTCCTAAAAATAGAAAGAAAATAAACTTCAGACTGAAAACCCAAAAAGGGCAGTCTAAAAAAAGAAAGAAAAAAGAAAAGAAGATGAATAAAAGAGAAAATGATATTTTATAGGGGCACGCCACACCACACATGAATGAGTTTGTGATTAGAAGAAGTGACCCCGTAGATTTACTCCATTCAAAGGAATCGCAATTTTAAAGAGACTCGAACGATCGATCATCAAATACCCGACCAAGATGCAAGATGATCCTAAGTTACAAAAAAAAAGAAATGAACTCTAGGGTGAAAATCCAAAAATGGGCAGTCTAGAGCGATCCAAAGAATAAAGAGAAAATAATATTTTGTCTGAGCATAACAAGCACGAGAATAAGGCTTTAACTGGAAGAAATGAGTAAGAGACTTCTACGTAATCCTCCATGCAATTAAATATCAATTATGGAAACTTGGAGGATCAATCACCTTTGAATAAAAAATGAGCATCAATATTCAACTAGGATGCAAGTCGGTCCGAAGTTATAAAAGAAGGAAATGAACTCTAGGGTGAAAACCTAAAAATGGGCAGTCTAGAGCGATCCAAAGAATGAAAGAGAATGAAATATTTCATGTGAGCATATTCAGGTCAAACAAATACAAAAATAAGGTTTCGCTTAGCCGTGACCTATGGCTTACACTACAAGCCTACAAATACCATTATGATCATACATGGATATCTATGTTAGATGAGTCTGTCTTCAGATTACATTCTGCCTATAAGGGTTAACCTTTCTTCAAGGAATGTCAAACTTCAGGTGCCTGATCGACACCAAAATGAAGGAAGGATGGGGCATGGTGAGTTAGTGAGATTAAGAGAGCCACCTGAAATGGGTTAGAAATTAGGTATGGGAATCGTTCCTCTCATAAGCATAATAGATCGAATGAGAATACACATATGTACATATCGTCACAACAGTCAAGATATTTTAAACATACGCTTTATTCTTGTTGATCTTTTTCAATTTAAAACAAAGGTGCTATTGCATTTGATATTTCGGGGCTGAACATCAGCTTCCAAAAATATTTGGCATTTACTCCAAATTTTTTTAAACATTAGTTTTTAAGAATATTTGGCTTTTTTCTCCAAATTTTGTTTTTTTTTAATATTTATCATTTTCTCCGAACATTAGTTTTCAAAATGCTTGGCATTCTCTCCAAGTTTTATTTTTGAAATGACTGCAATATTTTCAAAATTGCATTTTCTGCATTACTTTACAATGAGAATCAAAGCATAGGAACCTAGAGTTGGTTTCCGTGGGGATGCTTCGATGAGTTCGATAAGGAAGATTGAACTTATAGATAAGTCCAAGGAGTTGAGGCATTCTGGTGGCCCTAATTTTGAAATAGACGAGGACTTTACGTGTTGGGTCAAAATTAAGAAAATATTTGAGCCCTAGGATTAAATGATGTAAGGCTGATGATAAGAGTCCCCGTATAAGAATAGTATAGGGACCAGAAGCAGATTGGTTACTAAGAGAGGTTATAACCCTAGTAGACAAGAAAGATACTCGTATGAAAGATTTGAAAGCGTACTGCTAGTTCAAATTTGAAATGATTGATATTTAAGAGCATACAACGGAGAAATGAACAGAAAAATAAATTTGGGAATGGCCTTTTAGGGAATATGAGCTTATTTGAGTAGTTCTAAAATTGTTGCAACTCATGTATCATATTTAGTTAGACGTCCATAGGATAAGAGCATGCTAACTCATATCATCAAATCATTTTGATTGTTTTGACAGATTCAAAGAATTGAGAAAAAAATTGGCCTGAAATTTCCCATTTGGAAAGGTAGATCTTAGTGGAGAAGAAGAGTTTCTAATGAGAAGAACTCGCCTAACAAAGCGTCAAGGAATTCCTGATGAGAATGATTCACTTAGCAAAGAGATAATGGACCATAATGAGAAAAGCTCGTCCGTAATGAGAAGAATAACTCCATATTCAGAATTCTTTTAGAAGATCCAAGAAATTTGTAGTGAAGAAAAGCTTTAAGCTTCGGCAACCAGTTCATTTCCTGCCAAAACTCCTGGGCCAGCAGTGAGCCATTTGAGCGTGATGTTAAGCTGCCCACACAACAGAAATTAGAGCATAGATGAATTCATAGTTTGAATAATCAACCGAGGAAAGGCGAAGAGTCGAAAGAACTAGCGATCTTAAGGCCACAATCAATGAAGCGAGATAAGATTAGTCCCTTTTTTAAGACAAGAAAGGAATTTTCCAAAGCTAAGACGAGAGGATATTGGATGCAAAATTGACAATACCTGTCGAGAAAGGACGGCGAATGCCTATCATGTCAAAATCAATGGGCAAAAAACCGAAAGGGCACCCAAAAAGAGGGGAAAAAGAAATAAAAAGAAAAAGAAAAGCAAAAAATAGATAAAGAGATGAAGAAAAAAATAAAAAAGAGACAGAAAAAAGAAAAAGAAGAAAAAGGAAAACCCGAAAGGGCGCTTTAAGAAAAGCAAGTCTGAAGGGAAAACTTGGAAAGACGCTTAAAGAACAAAGGTTCAAAACCCCTAAAAGAAATAAACAAAGATGATTAAACTTGAATACAAGATAAGGTACCGCTTCTAAGAAGAAAAGAAGAGGAAGAAGGTGATGATGAAGAAGAAGAAAACAAGAAAAAGTCAAGATAGGCCAACCCAAAAAAAAGAAAGCATCCGAAAACTTTAAGATGTTGCAATTCATAGAAATTAAAAAATTAAAAAAGATTTCAAACCGTAACTCCGTATTGAAAGGATCTAAGAGCCCCTAATGAGAAGAACCCGATTGACAAAGATTAAAGAGCTTCTAACGAGAAGGACTCGTTCAAAAAGAAACGAAGAATTTAGAGAAAAAAATTATCAACCTTTCAAGAATTTCAGGCGAAGGATTGTAAACTCGCCACGTAAGGATTTCAGAGCGAATGAGGCAGATACTCGCAGCTCGAGGACTTTGGGGCGAAGAAGGCAGACATTCATGGCTCCAGATTTCAAGAAGAGGAAGTGTGAGCAAGTTCTATGTAGGAGGGACCTGCAACTCAAAAATTTTCCAAGGAAGAAGAATGGTTCTATATAAAGAGAACTCATGGTTCCAAGGCTTCAGTTCCAGGATCTCAAAAGCGAAGGGCTCTATATAAGAAGAACTCGTAAATCTGAGGTTCCAAATGAGGAGAAGAAGCAAGCTCTATGTAGGAATGACCTGCAACTTAAAAATTTTCCAAGGAAGAAGAAGGGTTCTATATAGAGATAACTTATGGTTCCAAGGCTTCAGTCCCAGGATCTCGAAAATGAAGGGTTTTATATAGGAAGAACTCGTAGATCCGAGGTTTCAAGTGAGGAAGAGATGTAAGTTCTATATAGAAATGACTTGTAGCCCAAAGACTTTACCGAAAACAAGCAAAAGTTTTATATATAGAGAATTTGCTTTTCAAAGGAGCCAGTCAGAAGAGAAAAGAATAGTTCTATATAGGAAGAACTTGAGACCTTGAATTTTTGATTTGAAGATTTTGTCTTCTCCAACGAATCCTCCATTTTGAAGATTGAAGTTTGAAGAGTTGGCCGAGGAAGAGACGAAAGTTCCAGAAGAACCTATGATTCTGAAGCCAATGACAAGGAGAAATAGAAAAAATGAATGCTTTTGATCTTTGATTTGTTCTCGTTTCACAAGAGCAAGCAAAGTGGGGCAGCTATAATCACTCATTTTTGTTCGGGTTGTATTAGTATTATTAAATTATATATATATATATATATGTATAAAAAAAGTAAAAAAAGAGAGTAAAAGAAGTAAAAAAAGAGAAGAAAAGGCAAAAAAAAGAGGGAAAAGTAAAAAAAAAAAGCAAAAAAAAGAGGGAAATGGGGAGTGGAGCACCATGCTCCACGTCGCCCCCATCCCCTGCTTTGCCTATAAAATGCTGGGTAGGGGGCAGCACACAATGGGAGATCGGCCAAGCCCCCCCCCCAAAATTAGGGGAGGCAGCCCGAGCACGGCTTGCTAAGGGCCGAAGCAGTGCTCTCGGTCCTAGTTGGTTCAATTCAGTATTCGATCGGAGGTTTTTTTGTTGTCCGGTTTAGGTCACGGTGCGTAGGTTTTGGTGGGGGTCGGTCAAAGTTTTTCGTTCAAGCTTCTAGCTAAGTATATTCTTCCTTTTTATTTATATTGTACTTTTCATTTTTATAATTTAATGAAATGTTAGTTAATTTAAATTTTGTTTTTTTTTTGTATTTAGTTTGTATGTTTATATATTCGAATGTATTTGTGCTTTAAATTAGTATTTATTTAGTACTTATTTATTTATGTTTTTGCTTTATATCGTATTTGTTTATTGCCATGTATGCTTAGTTAATTCGTTGTTAAATTGTTTTGCATCCGGAATATAAATTGTTGTGCGGTGCCCCTTTATTCGGGAATGAACGAGGCCAGTACCAGTCGTAGTGGTGGTGGTTTGGACGTTCCTTCTCGGATATTAGGGCCCTTAAAATATACTCACCTATATAACCAAATTTCGGTTTAATTTGTCACTTTAATTCGCAAAATCCAATATTAACAAGGCAGTAATAATTTTAGTACCAATTTTTGGGCGTGACGGGGGTGCTCACCCTTCCCCGTGCGTAACCGACTCTCGAATCTAAAAATCTCTGGTTTTATTTTCGGTGTCTGGTTAACCTAACCCAAGTGACCGATGGCGACTCCAAGTTTTATTTCAAAAGCATTTTTTAAGAAATCCCTCTTTTTAAAATGTTTTCAGTAAAAGTGGGAAACCCCAAACTTTTAAATTCTCAAAAACGTCGCTAGACATATGTGTGGTACAAATTTTGAAATACAAGTTTATTTGAAACTTGATAATACATTGTCCACTAAAAATTGTTCCTTTGAATATGAATATATTTAGCTCTTTAGGAGCTTTCAACGGAAATTATTCTTTTGGTAGCAATATATAACTCTTTTAGGGCTTTCAACTGACTTTTTGGCTACCAGAACTTATATCCATATTGGCTTATTTCAAATGCCAATTGATAACATATGTTATCTATAATTTCCGAAGGATTATTTTGTGAACTCATATTGCTCTCTTAAAATTTCCACTTCTAGTGGTAACGATATCATTCCCATTAGAGGTAATTATTATAATATTCGCAATATTACACTTTTCATAATGTGCTTTCTCTCAAGAACTTATTGCTCTTCTGGAGCATCAATATTTTTCAGTACTTTGAGATATAGTACTCACATTATTTCATTGTATTAAATGGGAAAATATATCTTATACTTCTGCTAAGCATAAATCGTCACCATAGGTCGTATTTAATAAGTAATCATGTGAAATAAAATAAATATCATAATATATAAATATAAATATAAAACATAAATAATTAATATGTAAAGTAAATAAACATAAAAGCAACATAAAAAAAAGATAAATAATTCTCTTCAAGGTTATGAAAATAATTAGAAGATGATTTATTTTCTTCGAGGGTTATAAGGAAATCAACAACGTTCAAATGAGTTGGACCAGCGATGTCCAGATAAGTTGGACCAATATCATCTTCGTCATTTTTCGCAAACAAATTTGCTTCTATTTTCTTTCCTTTATCATTCAATGATTGTTGATTTTTCAGCGTACGACAAGTACGAGACCAATGGTTTATAACATCGCATTGGTAATAAAAATGATTTTACTTCCTTAGAAAAATCTTTATCACTCTTGTCATCCTTATAACCCCACTTCTAATGGGTATAAGCATTCTTAAAATAACCATATTGTCCATGTTTATGGCCTCGACCATGACCACAACTTCTAATGTGGCTTTTATTCTTTCCATAATATAATCTCACATTCACTTTAGGGAATGGAGTAGAGCCAGTGGGCCTTTGAAACTTTTTTCACGATATTGTGTTTGAGGACAACATTATTTGTTGTGAAAATGGAGTATGTTTTTATTAACATATCCTCATCACAGAGAACAAAGATTTAATCCTCGTACGCGGCATTGTTAAACCAGTTCACAATGTCCTTTAAAAACCTCATTTGAGACCAGTAGCCTCGCAGAACGAGATGTCCATCCAATATACTTGGATTATATCGAAGTGATGTTACCAATTGAATAGTGATTTACCATGTTTGCATTCACTCCAGGGAATGAAACAGATCCAATAATCGCTTGGAATAAACATCATGCTTACATTCACTTCAAGGAATGCCTCCCATAAAACTTTTTGGACCAAGACGAATTTTCGTAACTTGAACTTGGGAGAAATAGTCAAGTTCTTCGACACTTGAGAATTATTGCTTTCGAGCAAAATCACCATAGTTTATCGCACTTTAAAATCATAATTTAAAGAATAAAAATAAAATCAAAATTTGCCGATATTGTTTTTCTTCTTGAGGACAATGGAGGCATAACAAATGACCAAGATAGCTTCTCATAATAATCTCGTCTTTTTCCAAGCTATTATATCATGTAAAACTTAAAACACGGTTTAAAATATCAACTTTTATCAATAGAATATCATAAACAAATATTGATGTTTAATTATAAACTAAATAAATAGGGAAATCTCAATAAACTTACATCAATGATGTTCACACACAATTTTAATCGGGAAGTTATTGGTATGACTACATTTAGTAGAAAACACCAATTGTGCATGGTTAAAATTAAATTTAAAGTAAGTGTGGACTAAACTAAATAAAATAGAAATATGAGGAACCATATGCAAGATTATCCCTTTCCATGAAAAGAAAATAGGCGCACATGTGTTGCTGCACATGCGTGTTTTCTTTTACTTTTAATTTACTATTTTTCTTTTTAATTTATACTAATATGTACCGGTTATTGTTTTGGTTCAAACATGTCAAAGGTAGATGAATAAAGATAGTAATTTAAAATTATATAATTTATACTGAACACGGTCTCTCAATCTCTATCAATTCGTTATTTGATTTGTGAGAAGCCACAAATTCATCTCTGTCCAATGCTCAATTATAATCAAACATGTCTCTATGATTTTTCAAAAATTAAAATTTAAAGCGAAAGACTATCAATAACTAAAAAAAAAACAGGGGAAATAACTTATCTTTGGCTCAACGTAGAATCGAATTTTTTTCAGTAATTCCTTTGGGACTCGAACAAAGAGCACTAAAATCTTTCAAGCGAACTCATGTTGATAACGTGTTGTGAATAAAATAACAAAGAACAAGAATAAAAGAACAAAAAGATGAGAGAAAGAGGGAGATTTGTATTATTCTCAATATTGTCATGAATGTAGAATGCCTAATCAAATCATCTATTTATAGGCATAAGAAATAGATAATACATTAAACTCTAATTAATGGAGATAATATTCCTAATGATAAAGTAAATCAAATCTTCTAGATAAAGTACTTATCATGATAGACATCCACATAGATAAATATTCATAACATAAAATTATTTTTTCCTTTATGATAAATTTTTAATTTTACTATTTACTTTCTCTTTCTTCCTTCAGTCGTTGGTTAAAAAATAATAATTTTTTCGATCTTCTTTTTCAAGTAAGTTTTCTCCTCCTATCTTCTTTTTTTCAATTAATAAAACCGTGTTTCTTCTAGTAATCTTTTGGTTTTGTTTCGATTAATGACTTTTTGGTAGATTATTTTTACTTCGATTAAATTTTTTTTATTTAAGTTACTTTTATTTCTGTCAAAAATTAACTGTAAATGACAAAGTATATAATGATAAAACCTAAAATTATTATGGATGAAAACCTAATGAAAACAAAAAAATGACCGTAGATTCCTATTAAGTTAGTATTTACATAAGAGTTCTAAACAACTAGCAAGAAAAGGTTTCAAAGTGATGATGGGTTATCTGATCTTATAAAGGAGATAAGTAAGTTTGGTATTGCATAACGAGAAACTGCTCAAAAATTAATAAAATTAATGGTTTATTAAAAAAAAAAGGCTGAATGAAATGATCAAAGAATGTCAATTTTCACAGAAATCACGAAAATCGAAGGTCTCTCCAATGACAAAATGCTTATTGCAGGAGAGCATATTAGCAAAGATGCGCACAAGGTCGATTTCTTCTCTTCTTTGCCAAATGAATTTAAAAATAATTATGTGATTAAGCAACTAGTTGAGTGCCATTCCTATCGACCATCTTTTGACTTTGGTCATTCTAAAAATATGTAGATCACTTTTTGAATTTTGTTTTAAAATATGGTGAGTTCTTTGTTCTAGCTTTACTAAGCATATGTCATCATGTCAAGCACGTTTGACTTTGATAGTTTTTTGTGTATATAAGATAGCCAACATATATGCTTAAGTTTAGAATGCCATGACTGTTATCTTTTTGTAAATCTAAACATAGTTGATGCTTTTACTGGTTAATGTGTTACTTTTTGTTTTGTAAGTTAAACAATGAATGTAAGCTTATAAAAATTGTATAGGTTTTTTATATTATATTTTCTATATTATATTCTTAGAATGCAACCTCAATTGTTATGATTTTGGGTAACATTTCAGGTTTAAATTTTCAAAATAAAATGTTATATATATTGGTAACATTTTAGGTTGCAACCTAAATTGATAACATTTTAGATTACAACCTAAATTGTTGTAATTTTATATAATATTTTAGGTTGAAACTTAAAATTTTACTCACTTCAACCTAATTTCTAAATTTAGGTTGCAACCTAAAATATTATATAAGTTTCTAAATACTAGGTTGCAACCATAAATGTTATCTAAGTTTTTAAATTTTAGGTTGCAACCTAAAATGTATCTCAAGGATAATTTGGTAAAACATACATTTTTCTTATCTTATATTCCTTCAACCAAACACTGTAATCTTACACGGGGACGGACGCAGAACTTTATGTTAGGGGGCGAACCTATAGAATTCTAGGAGGGGCGAACCTATAAAATTTTATGAGGGGCGAAAATAGATTTTTAATAGGAAATACATAGAAAATTTCTAATTTTTTTTCTAAATCATATAGGAATTTCAAAATTTTAGGGGAGACGATTGCCCCCTCCAGCCCCCTCTAGGTCTATCCCATTCTTACATTCCTGCCAAACAAACCAAACAAGATAATACAACACTCCCAGTAATGTGTTAAGTAATGCAACATTCATGTAATGTTATTCCCAATGGGAATCTTACATTCCGTGAATCAAACGAACCCCTAAGGGTACAAGAAACGTTTGAATTTTTGAAAAAAAAATATTTAAGTCTTTGAATTTTTTATACTCAACTAAGCCCTTGAACTAAGATATTTGATCAATTAAGCTCTTTGACCAATTTTAACCATTAAATTTTTATTGTTTTTTTTTAGATATTACTGGCACATGATACACTACAGTTTCATCATGTTGCATTTACAAAAAAAAAATCAAAAAATGTTTTTATAAGTTTTTTTTAGAACTTTTAAAGAAATTTTTTTAATAAAATCAAAAAATGTCTAGTGAAAATACCATGACACAACGCACTACATCAACATATCCAAAAAAACTGTCAAGATTTAATGTTCAAAATTGGTCAAAGTGCTTAATTGATTTAATTTCTTAGTTTAATAACTTAATTAATCCAATTTCTTGTTCAATGGCTTAATTGGTTGCAAAAAAGTTTATGGTATTGATTAATTTTTTTTAAAAGTTCAAGGGCTTCTTACACCTTTAAATTTTTTTGAACAATTAAGGGGAGAAAAATGTACTTTTAATAGATATTGAACCCGCAACTTAAAGAAAAAAGTGTCAACCGAAAAATTTTAACCATTTACTTTAAAGATGATTTATGAGTGTGCAGGTTCCTTATTGAGTCATCATTCAAGTTATTTGCCATCTTTGTCGATGGCTCTATAAGTTTTGTTCGCGTAGTGTGGTGCGTATGTTATAATTTTCTAATGTATATGAATCTTTTTGTTCATTCAATATTAGTATGATTTCTTCTTAAAATACATATATTCAATATATATTCAGACATGGCCCGTTAAATACAGAGGTATACAACAGACTCAGGTTAATAACACCAGAGTATAACCATTACAAGAATCAATATGGGTAGCACCAGAATCTGAGTAATGTAAGTTAAACAAGTTCTTCGTATTCTCTCAGATAAGAAAAGAAAAAAAGTAGGCTCCCTGTCTATGCAGCCAAATAAAAACAAATGTACTCCATGTTTCATCACAGATCTTTATGTAGTATTAGGTTACAAAAGGAAAGACCTGCATTTTATAAATTATGAATCAAAACTGTCATTGAACGGCCTTCATCCCAGCAAATCGAGATATGCAATCTTTATGTAGTTTTGGGCTCGGAAGGGATCTGGCCTCCCGATGGCACTACCTCCAGTTCTTGTTGAACAGGAACACAAGGTCTCCAAATTGTTTCTGCTCCTACATCCATGAGTGAAATACCCTTTGCTTGCAACTCGGCTCTCATCTGATCACTTTTCAAGAAGTCTTTGTTTCTTCTCACTTCGGCCCTTTCGTTAATTACACGAATCACATCATCTTCCACCAACCCGGCTCTTGTTAATGCTTTCTCCTTTAATTGCAGCAAAACCTGTTTGGCAGAAAATCAGACTTTAGTGTTTAACTTTTACAAAAGGCGTGAATGAGTAACAATCATGACAAAGACAAGCCAGTCACCTCGTTATAAGAGCACGGTGGCTGCAATCCAAGGACATCCAAAACTTTGGTAACTTCCTTCTTGACCTCTACTAGGGATTGAATTACCAATAATCTTTGTTGCTTTTGCTGCTTCTTCTGTCAAATTACAAGAGAAAATTAAGGTATCTGCCTAGGTATAAACATGTAAAGGAGAGTAATTAGAACAAATACCTTTAGCATGGTCAACAAATTGTTTACCAACTTCAATGCTTCTAGAAAGGCTCCAGTCAGTATAAGTGAAGTGCCCAAGTCGTCTGACATCTTCGTCTGGAACTCATTGCGGAGCTTGCTAATGCACTCCTTGGCATCTGGAGTAGTCCGAGCTGGTTTGCCATCGTTGGGAATTTCTTCTTGTAGTTGCGATAGAGAATCTTCACAATCTTGCAAAGTCTGCACAACAAAGCGGGTAAGGATACTTATCCAAAGGACATTAATCTAAAATAATTCCAGGTACATTGGAATATGTCGGTAAATTAAAAAACTTGATGTTTCAGGTCAACTCAGAAATTATTTATGTATCATCGCACCAAAAGTCCGTCAGTCTTTTGAGTAATTTTGAACCTGAAGGAGAGGCAGTTCTACAGTTAGTGCAAATTCAATCAATTATAGAATAAATCTTAAAGTGGTAAAAAGTTTTAAGGACAGGAGGTTATCAAAGAAAGCTGAAACTCCAAGAAATTCAAAGAGGCACACTCGTGCATCCATGACAACCCGCACGTATACAAGCCCTAGACAACTCAGAGGAACAAATCTTAAGCCTTAAGGGCCAAACCGCTCCCTGCTGAGTCATCTGAACTCCAATCAGCATAATATGCCTATAGCAAATAAAAATAGCCAAGTGTAGTACCTGATATATGTAAAAAATAGCTTCTGATGCACCTTCCAACTGAAAAACAGAGTAATTGAGAGTAGATCGATAGTGTGCATTTATCAAGAAGTACCGCAAAGCCAGTGGATGATATCTCTCAGTAATCTAAAAGAAAACACAAATTAACACACACAGAAGCTCGTATGAGTACTTCTTCTGTAACTGTCACTAGGGGGTAATCAAACACATAATAAGCCCAAACTTTACCTGGCGAATTGTGAAAAAGTTCCCCAACGACTTTGACATCTTCTCATTGTTATTAGTAACATGCCCATTGTGCATCCAATAACTTACATCACTTTCTTCGCATGCAGCACAACTCTGAGCAATTTCATTTTCATGGTGAGGGAAAATCAAATCAAGCCCACCACCGTGAATGTCAAATTTGAAGCTTAAATAATGTGCACTCATTGCACTGCATTCTATGTGCCACCCAGGTCGTCCAGGTCCCCATGGGCTGTCCCAAGATGGTTCACCAGGCTTCGCGGCCTGAAACAATTATTGAACATCAAAATTTGGAAATGTAGCAACATAGAAAGGATGAAGAAGTTTTGACGTTAAATGTTCTGCAACTTTAGTTTCAACAAATTACTATTGGTTTTCTGGTAATTAGGGTGTGTCATCCTTGTACTCTCTGTCAACTAGAAATGAGATGAACATCAGATAAGGGGATGCATCTGAATGTGTTTGACACCTGTGTCGAGCGGGAGTACTTTAGAGAAAGTGAAAAGTTCAGGAAATATAGCTTGTACTTTATATACAGTTGCCTATTTAAAGTCAAATTCATAGAGTTCAAAGTAATACTTTTTTTTCAGTAAACAATCAGACATTGGGTAATTTCAGGGGCAACTTTTTTATAGCTTGACTGGATTCAGCACAGTGCTGGCAACTTTAGGAGGGCAGTTTTTAGAATAAAAATGAAACGTAGTGAGAATGAATGCAAAACAAATACCTACACCTTACATAAATTTAATAATAACAGAACCAAAATGAAGGGAGCTCAAGTAGCTTGATTTTTTTCCAACACAAGCTCAAGCATTTAAATTAGAGCTCCTCCATGATCAAGCAAATCTCAAGACTTGAGATTTTAGAAGGAAAGAATCTTGAGCCTATACGATAGGTTCAGCTTGATTACATCCCTAAACTTACTAGTAAGTTAAGTAGGTTACAAACCTTCCATAACGCAAAGTCAGAAGGATTACGCTTCCTTGAGTCAACAGCAACACGTTCACCTGCTCTATTGTTTTCCAGTTTCTGTCCAGATAACTTGCCATAATTTGGGAACTTATCAACAGCATAAAACACATCCCCATCAACCACATACCCGAAGTCTTTGTTTATAATCTGCAAGATGAAAATATAGAGAAAGTTATTGGAGAAATTAAAAAACAGCTTGGGAAGCACTGCCTTCATAGATGGCAAGAGGCAAGAGGCAAAAAGAAAAAGGATCGTAGAAATATTTAGCTAATACACAACAGAAAAATGTTTACAGAAAGGAAACATTGAGAAGAAAGTCAAATGTATGTATTATTGCAATATAATTTTAAAGATAAGTTGGGAGTTGGTTCTAACTCCCATAATAATAATAACAATAAAATACTTCTCCATGGAATATATGTAATGGACTTCATGTCCAGCAGTTCTACAACTCTTAACAATTAAGCTGGCAACTTCAGCTCAATATGAACTGGCACAAAAAGTTGAAAACTGCTCTTCTACATGGTCAGTATTAAAAGAAAACTTATACAATCCCTCCAAAGAATAGAGCATGGGTCCTTGCATAGATTTCCTTTGCGACATCATTGATAATCATTGGGCAGATGCAGAGACATTACAAGCAAACAATAAAAGATAATGATGTGCCTATTGCCTAACAATAGCTTTCTATCACGACGATATGGTAAACAATCTGCAAATATAACCATTTAAATGAATTATACATTTGGTAATTCCAGTATATACATATACATATCATCCATGCATGATGCATACAAACATAAAGTTTTATCATGGGTTCCTGTGAACATAAACCTATTTATACCAGGAAAATACCCCAGAAGTAGCAATAGAGATGCAACAGTGCACTAGACCATGAATATGTGCACTACATTTTCTGCCTGGAGAAAGAGATGCAAGGTGGCTAAAGGAAGAGAGGAATCACGGTATCTATATTTCTAGAAAATAAAACTAGCATATCCAGAGGAAGAAAACCTGAGTTATCATATCTTTGATTTGCTCAATGTGATCAGAAACGCGTGGCTCATGTGTTGGAGGAAGACACTGTAGATCACTCATATCTACATTATATTCTTTACAGAATCGATCACTCAAACTTATCGGATCTTCCCCAGTCTCATTCGCTCGACGAATTATCTGCAAAAGTCCAATCAGTGGCACCCATAACATGAGGAAGCGATAATAGTTGTTGAGATATGTGAGATGCACTATAGTCTATAAGTCAGAAAGCAAAGGTGGTAAAACATTGGCAACAAGAGGAACACATGCCCTCTATAACATCTACACTCAGCAGGAAAGATTGCTCTTAAACAAGTTCAAAACTGATTAACATATCAAATAAAAGTCCATAAGCTCTTGTAAAACCAACTGCTGACATATATTATGGACAAATTGTTCAATAAATTTAAAAGGAAAAAACAACAGAGTTGAGGTTCAAACCTTCCATATTAGCAAATGAATTATATAAAGTTAAATGCATTGGATTAAAATGATAAGTACCATATCAACATCAAAAGACAGATATGGCATTGCTCTCAACTAAAACACCAAAATGAAACCAAGAGAAGATCATATTGAAATTCAAACCTTATCATCGACATCAGTAAAATTCCTGACATAAGTGACCTCATAACCCAAGTGTTGAAGGTACCTGTATAATTCCAATCCAGAATTTAGTCAGACAACCAATTTAATTTTCTAAGGGAAAAGGGGGGAAAACATAAGGAATTTCTCCAAAAACAAATTATACACCTGTAAAGGACATCGAAGGAAACGGCGGCACGAGCATGTCCGAGGTGACTGAAATCATAGGCAGTGACACCGCAGACATACATGCGAACTTTTCCAGGGGTTTTCGGCTTGAAAACCTCTTTTTGCTGAGTCATGGTGCTGTAAACAACGAATTGAACCTCTTGGGAGTCCTTCTTTGCCGATGTTTTGGAGGATTTATTCTGGTTTGTTTCTTGCTTTGAGGGATCCATGCTTTGATTAAAGGGCAATAAAATACAAACCTTAAACAGAATTATTGCAAGCGTTAGAGAAGATCACCCAAAATCTATCTCGTGAAGAAATTAGAAATCAACCTTCAAGTTAAGTTTAGGGTTTCAATAATTCACCTGGATGTGCAGAGATCCCCTTTCTGGGTACTGTCTTTCACTAGGTTTTTCTGTTTGTTCTGCGCCGCTTTTCTTTTGTTGTAATGACCATGTTCGCTTTTTGATTTTGGGCCTGGGCTTATTTTGGTTTCGTTTTGAGGTGCTGGGCCAGCCCTTTGTTGTATGATTCTTTAAGGGTGTGTAAAAATTCGTTAACCAATTTAATCGAGAGGATTTGTATTCAATACACTGACGGTGAAAATTTTTAGTTTTCACAATTGCTTTAATTTTAGGGTTTATAAAATCAGCTTAGGATTTAGGTATATGGGGTTTAGTGATTGTGAATAAATTTTAGGAGTTATGGTTAAGGATTTAGGTTTTAACATATAAATCCTAAACCCTGAATTCTATTTACAACCACAAAATGTTTAAATCCTACACCCAAAATCTTAAACCTCTCACCCTAATTGCACCCTAAACCGATTCCCTAGACTCTAAAACTAAGGCTCTAGCGAAAACTAAAATTTCTACCGACAGTGTATCAAATAATTATCCTAATCGAAAATGGTTAGTTTAGTCTGTTTTTATTTAGGTAATTTTTCAATACACAGTCGTCTTAGTTTTAGGGTTATATTTTAAGGTTTAAAGGTCTAGTGGTTTAAAATTGATTGGTTGTGGTTAAAATTTAAAGATCAGGGTTATTATTTAAGGTTTATAGGTTAAAACTCAAGTCCCTAGCTATATTGCATTGAACTATAAATCCTAACATATAAACCATAAATTCTAACCATGAACCTTAAATTATAAGCATGACATAAGTTTTAAACCTCTAAACCTAGACCCTAAAATCAAGACGTTTATAAAACCTTTTTATTTTCACCTTCCGTTACCAAATATAAATCCTTTTATTAAATCGGTTTTACTTAATAACTCAATCCAATTTTGCTCTTAAGAATTGCATTTCTTTTAAAAGTACAACAAATACAGTACACCCAAATCGAAAGGGGTCTAAAAAGACTTTTAGAGGAAGATATTTAAAACATATAAATAGATCTGTAAATGAATCAAACATTCAGTAAATCATTCGGTGAAAAGTTCGTTGATGTTCGTGTATTTATTAAATGAACGAACATGAACAAAATTTTCTATTCGTTTAATTAAATGAACGAAGGCAAGCAAAATGGTTTGTTTGTTCGTGAACTTCGCTAATTCGTTCGTTTATATTCGTTTAAATTTATTCACATATGTCCATTTATATTAATTATTTTTCATAACAAAAGTATTATATTTAAAAAAATTAAACATATATTAAAAATATGAAATAAAATAAAATAAAATAAAAAGATTAAACAATATTCAATGTATGAAGCTTTAGACTTCTTAAGAAAAAAATAAACAATACTTAATATTCGTTTTTGTTCATTTATCATTTTAACGAGCGAACATGTACTAACATGGATAAGCTACATTCCTTGACAAACAAACACGAACAAACAAAACCAATAAATTATGTTCGTTTAGTTTCGTGTTCGTTAAAATTAAACGAACGAATAGAAACACAATATCATTCGTATTCTTCGGTTCTTTTACATGCCTACATAAAACCCCAAACGAACCTGAAAAAAATTTGAACATTTCTTGAATGTGTCATTATCTTCTATAAAAATCCAACAATTATCACGTATACATAAGGTCGTGCTACAATACAAACAAAATTCGTGCCAAAAAAACAAGCAAACAAATTGACACAATCCGATATCCAATACTGAGTGAAAATAAAACTAACCTCAACTCAAACCAAAGCAATTATAATATAAACTCAATCAAAATAATTAAACCCAATAAATATACGTAAATTTGTTTTTTAATAGCCTAAAGATGATTATAATATAATATTGGTTCATATATTTTTAATTATTTGATAATGCGCACACCTTGCAGACAAAGCGATTGAACCCGAGTCTTCTAAGATGAATATCATCTACTTTTTTACTGAGACCACTTGTTAGGTTTATATATATTATGATATGGTTCCACTATATTCTAAATTATGCCTATATTCTCAAGTTTTCATCTAAAACATTTAATTTATTAACAAGACCACTTTTTATTTAAAAATGCAATTTCAATACATTTTAAACAAAGATGTTAAACGCAAAATTAAAACTATTAAAGAATATTTTTTTTAATAGAACTATAAGAGAATATTAAAACCACTTTAAAAAAAAGTGTTAATATATACATTATTTAAAAAATCATAATATCTTAATCTATATTTTTTACTCCACTACTAAGCAGAATATCATTTTTCTGCTTTCAATTTTACTCGAAGTCTCGGTCATAAACGTTATATCGGACCATCAACCTAAAGTACCCCTATCAATTACGACAATCATGAATATAAACTATATACAGAGAATCTGAAAATAAAAAAAATATAATTCCAATCTAGACCGATTACAAATATAATTATTGTTCTTTTAACAATTTATATTTAAGGAAAGGAACGAGAATTTTGCACCTAATGAGTCTTAAACTCATAATTTAATATATTATTGACACAGTTATAATTCTTTTTTTTATTAAATAGATGTGCATTATATTCACATGTCGAGAAAATCTAGCGGATTAATTATAATTATATAAATTCGAACCTATATAAAATAAGATAAGGTAAACATATTTAACCACTGAATTAATTAATAAATCTCTAATACAATTATAATTATTATTTCTTAAAACAATTAATAATATTAATCACCAGTTAATTTAATATGATAAAATGTAAATTTTTAAATAATATTTATAATTCAAATATCAAATTATAAATAAACAAATTAGATTAAAAATATCATTCTTATAATAAATATTAATATTTTTAAATTTTAAATTAATCAATCAATAAATATTAATTATGACAAAATGATAAAAAAAATATAAAAGTGGGTTGCCAACCAATGTTGAAGCAGAAACTGGTAGATGACTAGACAAGATCGGAGTGGGGCATGCACGACTCCGACGCACCTTCCACCCTAGCTTTTAGCCGCCCTGCTGACGTGTATCAACTTCAATTAATCGAAAAATTATTAGATGTATCGAATTTATTATGTTATTCGTAGTCTTAATCAATAAAAATCATCAATTTCATTTTTTGAGGTGAATTTTCATTTAATAAAGAGTAGATTGGTATCTAAAAGTTATTTCGACATAAAAAAAATTATCGGTTAAAATTACGGATGAGAGTTGAGTTTATTTAATAATTTTTTCAATTAGTCACACCAGTCAATTTAGTCTCAGGCACGTCCACATCACCAGAATCTAAAGAGACTCCACATGGATTTCTAGACAGCTAATTTGACGCTTTCTTTGGATTCCATTTTCCTCTTTCCAAACCGATGAAAATCCGTTTTCTTTTTTGTTTCTCAGCAGCCAAACATAGGTAAACTGAATTTGAGTTGAATTTCATTTGCATTTCGTTCTCATTTCTGCTCATATATAAAACCCGCATCTTTCATTTATCTGCCTCTTCACTCTTCTGTTTCAGCCTATCCGTCGAAAAAAATTGCCGTTTTCTCCCCTTTTTTGCTTGAACAAGGTATTCCCTATCATCTGTTTTTCCTTTTTAATTTTTTGTTCATTGCTTTGATCTACGGGGCTATAACTTTGTTATATTTGCGTGTTTAATATGTCTTAACTATTTCTGGTTAACTTATCGCGTGCCTGCCATGTTTGGTTCTTCCTGATGCACTATTGAGTGTCAAATAACCGGCCTTATCTGTATGTTTTAGATCTGTCTAAAGTTATGGATTAATTAACCTATTTTCTGGTATCGATTTGATTTTCTTGTTACAGTTTCATGCTTGTGGAATCTGATATTTATTTTGATTTCCTCGTGCATCAAGTTGATATCTATTTCTTTTTCATCTAGATCTCGGTGAAGTATGGCTGATGTTTGCTTGAGAACTTTAGATTCTGTAGAATTTGGTGTATACTCAGTAGTAGGTTACGGTTTTATATGTTAATTCTTTTGTAGTTTCGATTTTTTGCTTTCTTAAATGATTGATATCATCAGAAATTGAGCTCTAGAATGGCTGGTTTGCATATCCTTCGGTCTTTATGTTGTAGGATTTTATTTGCTATGAAGTGTAAAAATTGAGAACAATTTGGAAATCATACATAATTTAAATCGCGCTAATTAATCATACGTATTTGGTATGATACAGCTAACAATGCAACAAACTACTTGGATACTAGTTTTTGTAGTGGGATGATATTAAGAATTGTCATATCAGTGATGAAAAAAGTTAATAATAATTATCTTCCTTTGAGAATGGAAAAAGGTTCCCAATAATTAAAAAAAAATCCTTTTTTACTGCAATCTCTTTTCCTAATGCAGGCTAATAAGAGATGGCGGATGAGGATATTCAACCTCTTGTCTGTGACAATGGAACTGGAATGGTCAAGGTTAGTAAGTTATATTTCTGATGCTCATGAATTCTATATACATTTCATTCCAAGTTTCTTTACCTTGAAAATTTTAATAATGACAATTTGTGAATAATTCTATTTCCATTGTGTACTGACTTGGTTTTACCATTTGATGCAATTGACTCTCGGATTGGCTTGTGTTCTATTAAAATATTTGTTCTAATACGTAACTGCTGATGCTTGTTTCCCCCCCTCCCCCCGTTATTTGCACTGCAGGCTGGATTTGCTGGTGATGATGCCCCTAGAGCAGTCTTCCCTAGTATTGTTGGTCGCCCACGACACACTGGTGTCATGGTAGGGATGGGTCAGAAGGATGCTTATGTTGGCGATGAAGCCCAGTCAAAGAGAGGTATCCTTACTTTAAAGTACCCTATTGAACATGGCATTGTCAGCAATTGGGATGACATGGAGAAGATTTGGCACCATACTTTCTACAATGAGCTTCGTGTTGCCCCTGAAGAGCATCCAGTACTCCTTACAGAAGCACCACTCAACCCTAAGGCTAATAGGGAGAAGATGACCCAGATTATGTTTGAAACATTCAATGTTCCTGCTATGTATGTTGCTATTCAGGCGGTTCTTTCACTTTACGCCAGTGGTCGTACCACAGGTATCAATCAATGGCTTGGAAACTAATTTTGATTGTATTCTGGAGTTGACTGATATAACTTTAGCTTTACAGGCATTACTCTTTTTATTATATTTTGTTATACAATATTGGAAACTGGAAACTAGCATGTAGATTTTGTTATATTTGTTTGCTCTCATTTATTGTTAACTCTATTCTCTTATGTTTGGATAGGTATTGTCTTGGATTCTGGTGATGGTGTGAGCCACACAGTGCCAATTTATGAAGGCTATGCTCTCCCCCATGCTATTCTCCGTTTAGACCTTGCTGGTCGTGATCTTACAGATTCCTTGATGAAGATCTTAACCGAGAGAGGGTACTCTTTTACAACAACTGCAGAGCGGGAAATTGTCCGTGATATGAAAGAAAAACTTGCTTACGTTGCTCTTGATTACGAGCAAGAGTTGGAGACTGCCAAGAGCAGCTCTGCTATTGAAAAGAGTTATGAATTGCCTGATGGGCAAGTGATCACAATTGGAGCAGAGAGGTTCCGTTGCCCTGAAGTACTCTTCCAGCCATCTCTGATTGGAATGGAAGCTGCCGGAATCCATGAAACTACTTACAACTCCATCATGAAGTGCGATGTTGATATCAGGAAGGATCTGTACGGAAACATTGTGCTTAGTGGTGGATCAACCATGTTCCCTGGCATTGCTGATAGGATGAGCAAGGAAATCACCGCCCTTGCCCCTAGCAGCATGAAGATCAAGGTTGTTGCACCTCCAGAGAGAAAATACAGTGTCTGGATCGGAGGATCCATTTTGGCATCTCTTAGCACCTTCCAGCAGGTAAATTCCATGCTTACTTGCACTTGTAATTTTCCATGTATATCTCATTTGAGGAGCTTTATTGGGATGAATATTATCGACTAAGATTGCTTACCGGCTACTTTTTTTGCCACAGATGTGGATTTCCAAAGGTGAATACGATGAATCCGGCCCAGCTATTGTTCACCGGAAGTGCTTCTGATTTGAACGAATCCGAAGCTTTCCTTTTCAGTCGTGTCTGTTTGTGTGAGTTCAGTTTGTTTTTACTTATTAAGCTTTGGGTTTTTTTTTAGAATATTAAGCTTTGGTTTTTGTGTCAATGGAGGAAAGATTGTGGTATATATAGTCAATGCTTTGGAGTGCTCTCCCCCTCTCACACATTAGATTTCAGATACAAAATTTACTTTTGGCATCGAGTGGCTTGTATTTTGATATAATCAAAACCGTTTTTTGCCCTGCTTTAGAGTGCTCTCTGCTTAATTAGTTAATTTTTCCCTGCTGCTTTAGTTTCATTGACTTCGCCTTTTCCTTGTATAAAACCAATGAATTTGATATACTAAAAAGTTTGTTTTAATGATGCGGATGTGAGTATGCTTAAATATCTTAATTTATGGGTGAGAAGAGGTTGTTATAGATATTGTATCAATTGCATATTAAAAAAATGGGTAAAATTTTGATACAAACACAATTCTTTGTATTTACACTATAAACCTGAATTTTAAATTTTAAAAATTAAACACTAAATTTTTTGTGTAAATTAAAATTTATATAATTTTTAGAAAAATACTTTGATACATAAGCATATGTAAACTTTAGTTTGTACAATCCTTTTAAGTTTTAGGTTTAGGGGTTTAGTGTGTAGGGTGTAGAATTTAAGGTTTATGGTTAAAATTTAGAGTTTAGGGCTTAGGGTTTAAGGTTTAGGTTTTAGGGTGCTAGGGTTTGAGATTTAAGTTTTAAATTTTATAGAAGGGTTGTGTAATTTTTTTATACAACTTGTGTATCAAAATATAACTCTAATTTTTATCGGTAAAATTTTGATACGTGTAAAATTAAACTCTAAATTCTAAACATTAACTTTAAATTTTAAATTTTGAACCCTAACCTTATAAAATTAAACCTTAAATCTTGAACCGTTTACTCTAATCCTAAAAATTAACCTTAAATTTTAAACCTTACATCCTAAACTTTAAACTCTAACCTCTAAAATTAAAAGGCACATATAAACTAAAGTTTACACGGTTTGTGTATCAAAGCTTTTTTTTCTTTCAATTTTTATTGTTATTGATAAAAATATAAAAGGCAAATATATTTGGATTTATATCTAATACACTGGAGGTAAAAACTAAAAGTTTTCAAGCTTTTAAGTTTTAAGTTTTAGTTTTAGGGTTTAAGGACTTAGTTTAAGGTGTAAGATTTAGGGGTTTAGGCATAGATATTTAGAATTTAAGGGTAATGGTTAGAATTTAGGGTTTAAGGTTAGGGTAATATGTTGAAGATTTGGATTTTAACATATAAACCCTAAACCTTAAATTTTATTCACAATCACTAAATTCTAAACTTCTAGACTTAAATCCCTAAACTCTACACCTTAAAATGACTCCTTAAACTTTAAAACTAAAGCGCTTTTAAAACTTTTAATTTTTACCGGCAGTATATCAAAAAATTATTTAATATAATTTTAAAAACTTGCAGCGGAGTAGTCTTAATTCTTAAATATATATTTTATAAAAATTAAAAAATGATGATTGGAATTTTAAAAAGATAACTATTAAAAATTTAATAAAGGATAATTTTTAATGAGATTCTATAATAGAATAGAACTAAAATCGAAGTAAAATGCTAGTAATACGTAAGGTAGCCAGCCACCGCTCCCCCTAAAATAATAGTTCAGCACCATCGAAAAACAAATGGACTTTTGTTCGAAAAAAGAAAAACAAATGGACTCGTAACGGAATAAAACAAAAACCCTATTTAAGCCCCTTCACGTCACCAATGGCAATTGAATCTAATCACGAAACGACTTCCTTTTGGATTATTATACTGGGTGGTGGAAAAATTTCACCAAATGCACGAATTTAGGGTATAAAGTTGGAATTTTAGTATTTATAGTTAGTCGTAAGGTTTGAGAATATATTTTATAATTTAAAATTCAAAATTTAAAATTTTGGGGTTAAGGTTTATGTTTTTAAAAGGAATACATAACTACTTTAAAAGTTCGTTCGTGAAAAAAATCACTAATAGTGTATCAAATAATTACTTCTTTTGTTACAACATGAGTTTTACATACTAAAATTCGATTTAAGCAAGTACCATACTAACATAAAACCAAATTTTTTATCGGTTCATAAATAAAAAGGATTAAAACACTTGATGTCAGTGTTTTTCTTTGATATCGAACAATAGATGGTTCTGGACATGTGCAATAGATGTGACGGCACAAAATTTAAAAAAAAGTTCAAAATGAATTCTCTAATATAATATATATGTTTATTCTGAAAATACTATAATATATGTATATGATATTTATTTTAAGAAAATGATAGTGCTCTTTTAAAGAAAAAATTGATATTGAAAGTGTTGTAGATTATTTTGCTTCAAAACATATAAGAGAAATAACACTTTTTAAGTGAAATTGTTCGTTTTTTTTAAATATTTGTAAGTTAATTTTATGTTGCTCAAGAGTAATCTAACATTCATTGTATTAAGAGAACTTTATTTAGAAAAAAAAATGTTATACCTCCACTATTCGTTAAAGTAAGAAAAATTTTACCATTTCACCTAAGTCGTGTGGTTAGTTACAAATGATATTAAAAATAAAAGACTTTCTTATATTTTAACATAATAAAAGAACCAAAATGACAATTTCACCTCTATTTCCAACAACTAAATAAAGGAAGTTTTCCCTTCTTTCCTAAAATCCAAAACATAAATATATAGTTTTGATTTAAATGTCTTTAAGAAAGGGGAGAAAGAACTTTTAGTCCTTGAAATTTATATTTTTTACAATATGGTCCTTGATTTTCTTTGTTTTTTTTTTGGTTTCATATTGGTCTTGCAGTTGGATTTTGGTATTTTTTCTCCTTTTGATGTGGCACAATTTCAAATGTATAGACCAAAATAAAATCCAAAAATTAAACTGTAAAAAATTAGTTACCAAGTTCAATAACTAACAAATTACTTTATAAAGTATTTGGTAAGATATCCAAAGTTCCAAACTTCAAAGTCTTGCCAAACAAAGAAAGGTGGAGCTTGGCAAAAGGGCACCGAATGAGGGGAAGTAAAAAAAAAAACAGCTTAAAATAAGGTTAATATAAATTATTACAAAAAACGATAAAAATTTACGTAAGACTAAATAAAGATTTTGATAAAAATTTATATATTATAACCTAAATTCTTACTATTTAAATAAAATTTTATTCAATCACATAAATTTTTATTAATTAAATATAAATTTATATAAAATCATCCAATTTTAATTACACCGTATGACTACCCCCGAATGGAGGCTGAAAAGCAAAGCCAAGCCTACGTCTGCAGTGGGAAAACTCACGTGCAGTGGCTGACACATCATACACTGGAATTTCGTTAAATTTTAGGGAAAATTACCTATTTGGCACTTCATCTATTCTTGTATTTTTATTTTAATAATCAAGTTAATTTATTTAACAAAATAATGTCTAACTTTACGTTTCATTTCTAATTTGATACTTTTTCCTTTAAAATGCGACATTTATTATTTGTTTTTATTATTATTTTCATTTTTTCACTTCTCATAAAAACAGTCACGTCAGCTTTGTCAGTAATTTTTAAAGACAAAGTTACCAAATAAAAATAAAGCGTAACGTTAGATATAATCTTGTTAACAAAATATTTTGTGACCTAAAACATAAATACAAAGATAGATAGAGTATCAAATAGTTAGTTTATCCAAAAATTTAAGTATGAACAAAATTAAAATTAGATAATATCATGAACATAGTTGATTAGTTTCAAAATTAACAAACATTTAATCTAAAATCTAGGAGTAATAAAATTTAGTTCGACAAATATTTTAAAAGAATAGGGACTAAAATTATAGTAAACAAAAAATATTAGGGGCCACAGCCACAGGTCCCTCCTATGCGCTTTATAGCACCGTCCCTAGTTTCAAGTTCAGTCACTTTCTCTACACTCCCGCACTATTAACATACTCTCTGGGGTTTTACAAAACAAAGCTTGCTTTCAACTGTCCTTTTTCTGCTCGGGTTTCCCGTCTTCCAAACAGAAAAAAAATATGGGACAGATTGTTAAGATATTGCATGAATTAAAGCCGGCGACGGTGATGATGTTGGTTCAAGTATTATTCGCCGGGCTTAATGTGCTTTTCAAATTGGCGGTAGACGATGGAATGAACTTGAGGATCATCGTCGCTTATCGATTCTTATTCGCCACCGCCGTCATGGTTCCTCTCGCTCTCATCGTCGAAAGATCTGTTCTGTTCTCTCTCAATGTTCATTTCTCTCTTCTAATCATGACTTGATTCTCAAATAACATTGATTTTCACGCCATAAAGCAAGTGATGAACTTAACACGAATCGATTCCTTAGCTTAAAAAGATCGTTAGAAAGTTATCAGAAGCTCTAATCTTCAAGATTCAAGTAGGAGAGGGTTTTGCCGACGATCTCTTGGTTTCGTCGGTAAATGTTGAGTTATTTTGTATAAATCATATCTAAGTTGTCTTGAATTTCATTCCGGCTAAATTTTTTTACAAACCAGTATATGTACATGTTTTTTCATAAGACGCGTACACTTACAATTTTTTTTTTAAATTATAATATTTTAGAATGAATACTATTTTTTTATTAAAACTATTCGTTGAGTTTTATTTTTTATTAAAATTTATTGTGTGTAAATTTGGTCCGAATATATTTAAATTATTAGTTTGGTTGTGTTTTTTTCTCCAACTAATTCTGATTATTATTTATCTAAAAATGTTTTTGAATTAGTGGAATTAATTACCTTGGTATGTGTAATGTCTGCTGAGCAGGAAGAGGCCAAAAATGACATGGACTATACATGTTCAAGGATTCCTCTGTGCCTTGCTTGGGTAAGTAGAGTTGTCATTGTAGGCTTTATTTGGTTAAAGATTTAATGGTGCATTTTGAGTAGGTAGAATGGACCATTCAATAAAAATAGAATAAAGAGAGACTGATATTTATTTTGATTAAGTGCATTACTGGATTTATGCCTAGGTGACCTGAACATTTCAGAGATAATAAATATTATACTATATTTAATAATACATAATTTTTTTATTTTTTTATTTGTGTAATAATATAAGAGTTATATTTTTGATACACAAGCGGAATAAAAAATTATACAACCATTCTATAAAATTTAAAACTTAAATTCCAAACTCTAAAACCCTAAAACCTAAACCTTAAACCATAAACTCTAAATTCTAACCATGAACCTTAAATTCTACACTCGACACACTAAACCCTAACCTAAAACCCTAAACACTAAAATTAAAATGTTTGTGTATCAAAGTATTTTCCATAATATAATATTTATTCTTAAAAAAATATTACATGCACTGGCGGTAAATAACTTATTTTTTGACAAGCGAATCTAATTTAAGGTTTAAAATTTAATTTAGGGGTTATGGTTTCAAAATTATGGTTTAAGAGGGTTTAAGGTAGGGGTGAACATTCGATCGAGTCGAGTTGAGTAAAAAAATTCGAGTTAGACGAGTTGAGGTGTTCGACTCTTTGTTCCAATTTAATTTTAAAATATTTATAAGGGAATGATAGTCATTCATTCTAATTTAAACTCCTTTCTATAACCATATACAACATGCATATAAATTTCTTCATATGCAATATACACATATCAAATAAAGTTGAGGACTCGATTCAAGCTTAAAAATCGATCCACTAATTACTAAAAATTTTGAATTATTGAAGTTAGTCAAATTCTCATTTTTATAACTCAAACCTTATTTGAATTTTTTTTTCAAATCAAGTTTAAAAATTACGAGTGAGTCGTTCAGAGTTGAGTTTTGCTCATTTTTAATTTAGAATTTTAAATTTAACTTTAAATTTTAAATAAAATGTTTGTGAAAAATAGTTTGCATTCACAGTGCGTTGAAATACCAACTCTTATTTCTATTCCTCAAATAACGTTTTCTTTCCCCTCTCGTTCATGCATTTTTGTTCTCTCCCGAAAAATTATGAATCAATATGTTAGGTTTTACTTTGAACCGGTTGATGGTTTTCGCAGGCATCGTCGTGGGTGGTAACAATCATCGCAACTCACTGCCTCCTGCTTTAATTTTTTAGCATAAAATGTTGTTGGCATTCTCTCTTCGTTTGTTCGGACAATTCTTTTTATTTGCACTTTGCAGGGGTTCACTAGCTCAGAATTTGTACATAGAAAGCATGGCCTTAACATCTGCAACATTTATTTGTGCCATGACTAATCTCTCCCCTGCCATAACTTTCATTATTGCCATCACTATTGGGTATGTCCGTGTGTTTCCATATATATAAATACATATATATATATATATATGCTTCTTTTGGCTAAAATTTTGATGGCTCCAATACCAAATTTTATGACAGATTGGAGAAGCTAGCATTTAGAACAATGGCAGGGAAGGCAAAGGTGGGAACTGTAATCGGAATAGGTGGGGGAATGGTACTCACGTTTTACAAAGGACCACAATTTAATATATTAACCCACATTGACCTCCTTCCCAATGGGCACCATGGCACTAGCTCCTCGCATGCACCCCCTACTCATCATCTATTGGGTTCTCTGTTGGTCTTTGTCTGCTGCATTTGTTATGCCATTTGGATGAACCTTCAGGCAAAAATGAGCGAAAAATACCCGTGTTACTACTCGAGCACAGCGTTGACGTGCTTGTTCGGAACAGTACAATCGGTTGCTTTTGCATTGTGCGTGGAGAGAGACATGAGTCAGTGGAAATTAGGGTGGAACATTAGGCTTCTCACCGTTGCTTATTCGGTATGTAATTGTAATAACCCGTTTTATCTGGTAACCCAGACCCAAGTTACAACCAATAACCCAATACTCAGATCCATGACTTAACCTGACCCAAATAAAACTCTAAAATTAAAACCTCTTCTGTTTAGCTGCCGCCGACCACCCAATTCGGCAACCAAAATAAACCCAAAACAACCTAAAACCCTAAATTAAACCACAAATCAATCCCCAATCCCTTAACCCTAAATCACCAAAACCCTAAAGTAACCTAACCTAATCTGCCATCTACCTATACCCCTGCCACAACCATACCCTTGCCTTATCAATCCCACGAACTCCACCCCAAATCCGGTCAAAATCATCAACAGATATGTAATAATAAAATAATAGGAGTAGTTGTTATTTTGGATTGTAAAATGGGTGTTATAAACCCAGGAAATGAGATTTGTAAGGGGGGCTGATATTCAAAAAAAAAAAGAGAGAAAGAGGGAAGAAAAATAGAGAAAAAGGGGATCAAAAAAATCTGATAGAGGATACCGAAATTAAAAACATTGTAAGTTTTTAGAATTAGTAAAACTTTTGAAAGTTTAAAGCTTTTTTTCAGAATCAACACCTTTTTGGTTCTATTTCGAATCACAAAAGAAAGATTTCGTGTTTTTTACCGGTGTTTAGGGAGAGCATCGTGCCCCCACCGTCGATGCGCCATTTTTCGCCATGAGGCTTCAAAGCCGATGACCGGCTTTCACTCCCAAGAGCGGGCACCGTTTTGGTGGAGAAAAAGAAAGGAAGGAGATGAGAGGATTATAGGAGATTAGTTTTTTTTTCATTTTATTAAACGTGTTTTTTTTTTAAAAATTACCCTATCTTTGTTTCAAACTGAGCCCCGCAAAATGACGTAGTTTCAAGGCCAAGGGATCCGGGTTTTTTTTAAAAGGGTATAATTACATATCAGGTCCCCCTACTTTCAACCCGCCTTTATTTCTGCATACGGTCTATTTACCTCATCAGTCCCCGCCCTATGTTCCTGCTTCATTTTTCGTTTTTTTTTCATGTCAATGTTGCACTTTTATTTAGTTTTTTATTCAATTTGGTCACTGCCGTTTTATTATCATGTTTTTTTAGTTCTTTACTTCTAGTTGTTTGCATTTGCACCTTACATGTTGTCCATTTTAGTTCCTTTTTATTATTTTTAATATTCATGTCATTTACTTCTTTCTAGTATGTTTGCATCGTCTTAGTATGTTTTCATATTTGTGATATTATGTTTCGGGTTTTAATTTATGTGTTCTTAGTATATGTCTTTTTTGTTATGGTTAATTTAATTTGCACATTCATGTCCATGCTAGCATGTTTTATTTTTTTGTTCATTTTGTACATTAGGATATATGTTAGCTAATGGCATATTTTATTTTATTTTAAGTTGTGTCATATGTTAAGTATTAGTTTTTAGCTTGTTGCTTAGATTTAATTAGTTTAATATTATATTACATGCATGTCATGCACGTGTTGTTTTTGTGGCTTTTTTATGTGCATATGCTCAAGCATGTTAGGAATAGTTTATTTAACTTTTGGAAGCATGTTTTTTCTTTTATTTTCCCATATTTGTGCTTATGATGTGTGCTCATTAGGGTATGTTATGTTTTTTTTCTTATTCATACACTTTATTATTTTTTATTTTAATTTTGTAAAATTCATGTGTTTATGTCTTTTAATATTATGTCAATATAAATGTTTAATATTTATTTTCTAAGATTGCATAACAAGATATATTAATTGTCAATGCGGTGCCCTTTTATCCAAGCGTAAACGGGGCCAGTATCAGGCGTAGTGATGGTGGTTGGGCGTTTACTCTCGGATAACGGGGCCTTTAAAATCTACTCGCATTTATAACCAAATTTTAATTTAATCGTCACTTTAATCCGGAAAGTTTAATATTAATAAAGCGGTAATTATTAAACTACCAATTTTGGGCGGTGTGGGGGTGCTAATCCTTCCCCATCCGTAACCGACTCCCGAACCCGACATTTTGAAATCTCTGGTTTTTACGGTGTCCGGTCCACCTTGAGTGGCCGGTGGCGACTCCATTTTTAAATAAAACACGATTTTTATAAAACACCACGTGGAAGACATTATTTTCAAAATAAAGTAAAACAAAATAAAACCACACATTTTTTAGCGAGAGGGACATCGCTACATATGGCGACTCTGCTGGGGACACACATTTTTGTTTTCCAAAAATAAATGAGAGTCAAGCTTTTTAAATAATTATCGCTTTACTAATATTAGAAGTTCCAGATTAAAGTGACTATTAAATTAACATTCGGTTATAATTGTGCGTTTATTTTAATGCATTTAAAATTTGGCATAAATACCCGTCCTTTTAAGTGGGGGAAAACGCTAATGCTTTTGTGAGGATATCGTTCCTCCGTGTAGGCCTAGCAAGTACCTTCAGGGCTCGAGTACCTTATGCTTTCGTAAGGATATCGTTTCTTCGTGCAGGCATAAGCGAATGGGTCCCTCTGAATTGAACCCGGTTAAAAGGAGCCTATAATGAGTGATGACTGGGGGCCTTGCTACTCTTAGTTGGGGACAACAAGGACAATTTGGGTACCTCTTACCACCAAAACTACATGCAGAGAACATATAGAAACCCACCCTTTTAGAGCCATGCGGATAACCTAGGTGTTTTAGACGGGATGTAAATAGGGTTGTTTTGTTTGTTTTGCCCTTTTATTTGTTTATTTATTTTATTCGGTACTGACCCGTTTTCTTTTTTGCTTTGCTTTCTTTTTTGCATACATCATTGCATTTGCACTACATGAATGTGTTGATTCAAGTGGTTTGCCCGAGCAGAAATCTTTCATTTTTACCCTATTTTAATTTATTCATTTGATTATTCTAATTTCAAATTGACCCATTTTTGTGATCACATCATATCTGTTCATTTTGGTATTCGCTGCATGGTATTTCATAAAACTTTAATATTTGCATTTTACTAGCATGAAATGTTGATTCACGACTGGTTCTCAATTTGAAAAATTTTCATCGGGAGAAAATCTAGCACTCTAGATATCGAGGCAATATTCAAAGTTGCAAATGAATCCCGTGATTTTAGAAGTTGTGCCACGAGAACCATTTTTGAATCAGTACTTTCGTATGTAAGACATGCACCTCACATTTATATTCATTTTGAAAATTTTAAAGTCGGTCATCGGGTTGCCCCATTAAATACAACGAAGTTGGTCGATCTAGCACCTTATAGAGCCTCTTACAAAAGTTTGGTCTTGAGGCATGTCCAAAAGCACCCCACATCTTTTACAAACATTATGCCTCTAACAAGGCCTCAGTCTAGGGGCATTTTTTGCCAAGGTCCAGCCTTCATTGCCGAGTCAAACCCTTGCACCCCTGAAATGTCTACATTAACCACAGTCTGTAAAACTGCACCCAATCTAAAAAATAATGAGCTACCATGAACCAACACAATTTATGAACCCAATTTAGGGGGCAACAGAATCCACACTCAAAGTGTCAAATTCAAGAGCAGTTTCAGACGATAGCATAAGAACGAATAAAATGTTGGGGCATGCACCCAGATGACTGATCAAACCCAATAAGAGGTTGGGGCACCGTCTCATACAAAAGACCAAGATCCTGGCAGAACCAGTGAGGAGTCAGGGGCATCCCTCTGAGGAACAAAAATTGCATTCACACATTCAAATCATTTTGCATGTAGGATAAAATGCATACATCTTACATACATTTAAGTTGTCATGCATTAAGACTAGACACATGTATTAGGCACAAATTTAGGTGCACTCATGGTGCATTTATTTGTGCGTGTGAACAGGTCCAGGGAAGAGACCGAAGAACCTCAGCCATGGGGCAACAACACAACTGCCAACCTCTAGCCATGAAGAAGGCCAAACATGCAGAAGAGCTGAAATCTTTAGACAAAAGGTATCATCGGCAAAATTTTTGAACAAATACTAACTAATGATTTCTTTCATTTTCAGGTCTTGTCTACATCAGTAGTGGTGGACCAGCTCAGACAATCCAAACAAATCCAACATTTTGAAGATCTTTTTCTCCGTTGATGGTGTAATAAGTCAAATTTTCCTTCGAATCTCGTCAATTCGCCAGTGATGTGACAAATCCAGCATCTTTCAAATCTCACTTCTCCGCTGATGGTGCAGCTAGACCTAACTTTTTTTCCTCAAGCTACTTCTTTGTACAGTTACAACAAAAAATTAGAAAAAAATAAAAAAAAAAGAAAAAAATGAAGAAGAAAAAAAATGAAATGAAAAATAAAAAAAATTATCAACTTTCATCGCCCGATCTAGTCTCTCCGCTGATGGAGTGGCTAGGTACAAGTTATAATCGTCCCTAGATCCTGCTCTCCGTTGATGGTGTAGCCAGTTTCAGGTTGCCATTATCTGATACAGTCCTTCGCTGATGGAGTGGCCAGGTACAAGCTATCGTCGTCCTTAGATCCTGCTCTCCGCTGATGGTGTAGCCAATTCTAGGCTGTCATTATCCGATCCAGTCTCTCCACTGATGGAGTGGCTAGGTACAAGCTACCGCCGTCCTTAGATCTTGCTCTCCGCTGATGGTGTAGCTGGTTTCAGGTCGTCATTATCCGATCTAGTCCTCTGCTGATGGAGTGGCCAGGTACAAGCTATCGTCGTCCTCAGATCCTGCTCTCCGCTGAAGGTGTAGCCGGTTCTAGGCTGTCATTATTCGATCCAATCCTCTGCTGATGGAGTGGCTAGGTCCAAGATATCGTCGTCCTCAGATCTTGCTATCCGCTGATGGTGTAGCCGGTTCCAGGTCGTCATTATTCGACCCAGTCTTCCGCTGATGGGGAGTGGATAGGTCCAAGCTATCGTCGTCCTTAGATCCTGCTCTCCACTAATGATGTAGCCGGTTCCAGGCTGTCATTATCCGATCCAGTCCTTCGCTGATGGAGTTGCCAGGTACAAGCTATCATCGTCCTCAGATCCTGCACTCCGCTGATGGTGTAGCCGGTTTCAGGAAGTCATTATCCGATCCAGTCTTCCACTTATGGGGTGGCTAGGTCTAAGCTGTCGTCGTCCTTAGATCATGCTCTCTGCTGATGGTGTAGCCGGTTCTAGGCCATCATTATTCGATCCAATCCTCCGCTGATGGTGTGGCTGAGGTCCAAGTTGCTACTTTCCTACTTCTCCGCTGATGGTATAGTAAGGTTCCAATTAATGTTCTGCTTCTCCGCAGATGGCGTCGTAGAATCCGAATTATTCAATCCTGTCATTCCGTTGATGGTGTGGTTGAGGTCCAAGTTGTTGCTATCATGCTTCTCCGCTGATGGTGCAGTAGAGTTCCAATTAATGTTATGTTTCTTCGTTGATGGCGAGGTAGAATCTAAGTTACAATTCGATCTTACCCCTCCGTTGATGGTGTGGTTAGATCCAAATTTACTGACTTTCAAATTCCCTTTATTAAAGTTGCAGCTAAAAAAACAAAACAACAAGAAAAAATTCAAAAATTCAAAAAAAAAGAAGAAAAAAGAAAAATAAAAAGGAAAAAATTGAAAAAAAATTGAAAAAGGAAAAAGGAAAAAACAAAAAAAGAATGAAAAAAGAAAAAAAGAAGAAAAAAGAAAAAAGAGAGAAAAGAATGAAAAAGAAAATAATGGGAAAAAAAGAAAAAAATAGAAAAAATAGAAAAAATCAAAATGAGCTTTCAGTCATTTGATCTTGCCTCTTCGTCGGAGTTGTAGCTGGATCAGACATCAGAACTTTCGTCCATCGATCTTGCCTCTTCGTTAGTGTTGCAGCTGGATCGAATTTTGTAGACCCTGCCTCTTCGTCGGTGTTGCAGCTGGGTCGAACTCTCTTTAGGTATTAGCTTATTATCAATAATGTAGCAAGTTGGATTCATTTTGATTCCCCAACAGACAACCCCTTATTTTGAAGATTTTGCTTCCCATGAGTGACAAGGTAGGTCAACCAAGACAAGAAAGAAGACATGCATCAAAGAGAATAAGACCTATAGAAGAAAGAAGACATGCGTCAAGAAGGGAGAAGCTCAGCCGGACCAGACAAAATGAGTTATTTCTAGTCTTTGCTCTATTGTTGTTACACAACAATGAGCAAGCAAAGAGGGGCAACTGTAATAACTTGTTTTTATCTGGTAACCCAAACCCGTTTTACAACTCAGACCCAAGTTACAACCAATAACCCAATACCCAAATCCATGACTTAACCTGAACCAAATAAAACCCTAAAATTAAAACCTCTTCTGTTTAGCTGCCGCCGTAACTACCACTTCTGTTTCGCCGTCGACCACCCAATTTGGCAACCAAAATAAACCCAAAATAACCAGAAACCCTAAATTAAACCACAAATCAAGCCTCAATCCCTTAACCCTAAATCACCAAAACCCTAAAGTAACCTAACCTAATCTGCCATCTACCCATACCCCTGACACAACCATACCTCTGCCTTATCAATCCCACGAAATCTACCCCAAATCCGATCAAAATCATCAACAGATCTGTAATAATAAAATAATAGGAGTAGTTGTTATTTTGGATTGTAAAATGGGTGTTATAAACACATGAAATGAGATTTGTAAGGGGGGCTGATATTCAAAAAAAAAAGAGAAAGAGGGAAGAAAAATAGAGAAAAAGGGGATAAAAAAATCTGATAGAGGATACCGAAATTAAAAACATTGTAAGTTTTTAGAATTAATAAAACTTTTGAAAGTTTAAAGTTTTTTTTCGAATCAAAATCTTTTTGGTTCTATTTCGAATCACAATAGAAAGATTTCGTGTTTCTTACCGGTGTTTAGGGAGAGCGTCGTGCCCCCACCGTTGACGCGCCGTTTTTTACCGTGAGGCTTCAAAGCCGATGACCTACTTTCACTCCCAAGAGCGGCCACCATTTTGGTGGAGAAGAAGAAAGGAAGGAGATGAGAGGATTATAGGAGATTAGATTTTTTTTCATTTTATTAAACGTGTTTTTTTTAAAATTACCCTATATTTGTTTCAAATTGAGCCCCGCAAAATGACGTAGTTTCAAGGCCAAGGGATCCGGGTTTTTTAAAAAGGTATAATTACAAATCAGGTCCCCCTACTTTCAACCAGCATTTATTTCTGCATACGGTCTAATTACCTCATCAGTCCCTGCCCTGTGTTCCTGCTTCCTTTTTCATTTTTTTTCATGTCAATGTTACACTTTTATTTAGTTTTTTATTCAATTTGGTCACTGCCGTTTTTATTATCATGTTTTTTTTAGTTCTTTACTTCTAGTTGTTTGCATTTGCACCTTACATGTTGTCCATTTTAGTTCCTTTTTATTATTTTTAATATTCATGTCATTTACTTCTTTCTAGCATGTTTGCATCATCTTAGTATGTTTTCATATTTGTGATATTATGTTTCGGGTTTTAATTTATGTGTTCTTAGTATATGTGTTTTTTGTTATGGTTAATTTAATTTGCGCATTCATGTTCATGCTAGCATTTTTTATTTCTTTGTTCATTTTGTACATTAGGATATATGCTAGCTAATGACATGTTTTATTTTATTTTAAGTTGTGTCATATGTTAAGTATTAGTTTTTAGCTTGTTGCTTAGATTTAATTAGTTTAATATTATATTACATGCATGTCATGCACGTGTTGTTTTTGTGGCTTTTTATGTACATATGCTCAAGCATGTTAGGATTAGTTTATTTAAATTTTGGAAGCATGTTTTTTTCTGTTATTTTTCCATATTTGTGCTTATGTTGTGTGCTCATTAGGGTATATTATGTTTTTTTCTTATTCATACACTTTATTATTTTTTATTTTAATTTTGTAAAATTCATGTGTTTATATCTTTTAATATCATGTCAATATAAATGTTTAATATTCATTTTCTAAGATTGCAAAACGAGATATATTAATTGTCAATGCGGTGCCCTTTTATCCGAGCGTAAACGAGGCCAGTATCAGGCGTAGTGATGGTGGTTGGGCGTTTACTCTCGGATAACGGGGCCTTTAAAATCTACTTGCATTTATAACCAAATTTTAATTTAATCATCACTTTAATTCGGAAAGTTTAATATTAATAAAGCGGTAATTATTAAAGTACCAATTTTGGGTGGTGTGGGGTGCTAATCCTTCCCCATCCGTAACGACTCCCGAACCCGACATTTTGAAATCTCTGGTTTTTACGGTGTCCGGTCCACCTTGAGTGGCCGGTGGCGACTCCATTTTTAAATAAAACACGGTTTTTATAAAACACCACGTGGAAGACATTATTTTCAAAATAAAGTAAAACAAAATAAAACCACACATTTTTTAGCGAGAGGGACATCGCTACAGTAATATGTTCATTACTTTACTTGGGGTTTAAGCTTTATGGTTGAATGTAAAGAGTTATATGATATTTTCATTACGTCAGGGAGTTTTTGGAATGGGAGTCCCCTTTAGCATGATGGCTTGGTGCCTGCGGATTAAAGGGCCACTTTATACATCTGTGTTTAACCCTTTAGTACTCGTCTTAGTAGCCATCGCATGCTCGTTGTTTCTCGAAGAAAAAATCAATCTTGGAACGTAAGTTATGTTACAGACACTGATTAATTGTCGACTGAAGGTGTACTGATAAGTAACATCACTTTAGTCCTGGTTGACGTTGTTTAATCGAATCTAATTAAGATAGCATTGTAACTAACATAGGAACACTTGTTTTTGTGCGTGTGATTACAGCATAATTGGAGCAGTGCTAATTGTGGTGGGACTTTACGTTGTGTTATGGGGAAAAGGCAAGGAGATGGAGAAGACTAGTAAGTTAGTGCCATCAACTACTTCTCCAGAAAATAAAGCTGTCGAGGTTGTTGTTAGTTCTTCTTTAGACGCCAACACTCCCATTATTAGTGACGACAACAGTGTTGTCGTTGCTAAAGATTCCCTGATGAAATAGGGACAAAATAGAAGATAAAATGTTGGTAGAGAAAGAGGAAGATGCTTTGAGGAAAGTTTTCTTATTTTCCCTTCACTCTATTGTTTTATGCAATGTTCTTGTAGAATGATGAATCTATGACTTTTAATTAAGTTCTTAAATAAATTGACTACATAGAAATAATATTATTTTTTTTGAACTCGATGATGTGATTATAAGATAATATATCGTTTACTAGCCTTGAAACGTTTCTATGCCTTTTGTCTTGGCTCCCATTTTGGTGAAGTCAGTTTGTACTATGAAATGTCATTTGCTTTGTTTTTCTAATTTCTAATAACAATACTATATTATCAATTTTATTAATTCAAAATATTTAAGAATAAGAATTCAAAATATTTTTTTCTCAAATAGGTATGAAAAAAATCTTTTACACTTTAAACAAAATTATTTTTTTCAAAAAATAAATAACACTTAAATTTATTTTTAAAAAAATAAAAATGGAGATGCGGATGCACCTAAATAGGGTGCATCCGCCCCTGCGTCTAATACGGGAGGAGCTTGGCTGACTATAACATCCAAAAGAAATCCACCCTTCTCCTAGTTTCCAGACTACTTGGTGGAATGCATGCAGGGATAGAGTCATAAAAATTAGTTTATGGTTTTTCTATGAATTTTATTTAACTTGGTGGTAACAAACAATGAGAGACAATTTTTTTGACACATTAATCAGATAACTTTATTAATAAATAAATTAAAATACATTTGTCAATTTAAAAAGAAAATATAAGCGTAGCACGTACCGATTTCCTTTTAAGCAATGTTAATTTTTTTAATAGGTACCAAAACGTGTTAATTTTATCTTTAGACATCATTTTATATTAATATATAAAATAATTTATTTCTCCAAAAATTTTAAGGTGTCACTAGCTAAAGGTGGCTCCGCCCCTGAATCGCATGTCTTTTGTGAAGACCTTGACCGGAAAAACAATCCCCTTTAATGTAGAAAATTCGGACACAACTGACAATGCCAAGGCTAACATTCAGTACAAGGCATCATCCCAAATCAACAGTTCCTTATCTTTGCCGGAAAATAATTGAAGGACTTTAGCTGATTATGACACCCAGAAAGAGTCTCTACCTTTCACCTTGTTCTAAGTGGTTTTTCGAAGAAACAATTAGTTGTTTTTCTTTCTCAAGACATTAGCTACGTGCTTGTTTTTGTTTTCATCTTTTAATGCTGATTTTGTGGGTCTTGTCTCGTCTAAAGACTTGTTTTTTATTGTTTTTCAAATTAACTTTTGGCTCCAACACTGGTTTAAGTTCAAAAACAATAAAAAAATATAAAACTTTTAAGGTTAAAACTGCTTTTTAATTTAATTTGAAAAGTTCTATTTAAAAGTTAAAAATTTTTATTTTTATTTTTTTTTAAATTAAATAAAATTATTTATATATTCTCGTTTATATTATCAATTTTTTAATATTAATTTTTTTTATATTTTCAAAAAGAATGTCAAAAATAAACTTTTTATTTATTTAAAAATATTTTTTTACAACAATACCAAATACTTTTATTTTAAACTAAACAATTCAAAATTACTTTTTTAAAGCACTTTTCTAAATCACTTTCTAACTACATTTTTCAAAAAACAATAATACCCTTCGATTTGGTTTGGAATCAAAGCATGATCTAAGATTCTGTCTAGTTTTTACCAAATTGCAAATCAAAGTACAAACACAAACTGACGATCTCAGTTTGTCTGCCCTTCTTCTGTCAATCCATTCTCTTACAAATTTAGCCCAAGAGTACTTCCCCTCGAATATTCTTATGAATTTTACAACCAGAATTTGTATAAGATTAGTTCACCTTTCATCTCCCGACAGAACTACGGGGAAAACGGTACTTTACACAAAATGAAATTCTTCTAAATTTACACAAACATTTACATTATCTAAGCAAATATCCAACAAAAGTGTATAATAAGTTAAAAGGACCAGACCTCCATCTTCAACTGCAACGGGATCCTACACAAAAGTAAGTCCCCAAAGCTTGCACAAACTTTTACTTTTCGATTTCATCTTTGTTGTTCCTTATCATACATAACTAGTTCGTTTTTATCTATGCTTTGAAAATGTAAAGCCAAAAAGAAAAGAGGTCAGAAGCTGGCTGCTGCCATATTTACCACTGCATAGAATGAACTCGACGAAGAACTCTTCGCGGTGGTTTTCGTTTCTCCTCGACAGGAATTAGGTTCTCCATCAGCTGTATCCAAAATAAACAACAAGAGAGTATCAGAATAGGAACCAAGTCACTTTTTTCAAGCAAACTACATATTGTCATCATAGGATATAAACATTAATAGTGATTTAGTTTTTCATCATATGAAACCCAATAAACCAATCGTATCGTTTTGCTGTATGCAATGAAAGAACTTAACTTTGAACTGATGACAATATCTAATTAAAAGATATGGCATTTTATCAAATCATATAAAAGAGTAAGAACCATCAGCCAAAGATAAATTTATAGATTTGAAGCACATAGTAATTGAATTAAAAAGAGGCATACCTGCTTAAACCTCTCCTTTTTCATCTCAGCCTGCAAAAGTCAGCCGGAGAAATCAACACGAAAGCATTCATCAGCATGATGATTATCCATACATTTTACTCAACATGAATGCGTCTAGTAACTACTTGACTAAGGAGGAAAGGGAGTGAAAATCTCAAATGTTTCACCTCATGTAATGATTGATTATACATAATTTCAACAACTCTACATGCATGCTCAAATTTTTAAAAGTTATTATATATAGCGAGGATCATATTATGGTACACATGTCAGTAAAATTCGGGTACAGTTAGTACATAAAAAATGAAAATTCTGGGTTCCATAAGTCCATAACTACGTGGTAATTCATTAACCACAGTTCGACCAAACTTATCTGCACACTCTGATTGCATCAATTTCCAATTTGTGATTTAGAAAACATTTAAACTTAGCAGCAACAGAAAATTCTTCAACAGTTAAGTTTAAGATCATACATACAGCGGCCGACATACCTCTTCTCTCAGCAACCGGGCTTTCTCTTCTTCCAATTGTGTCACCAGGGATTCCAATTCAACCGTATAAGCCTAAGCATCAACAAGGAAAGCAACACCAAGGGGGAAAACAACTTTTAACATCCCGTCTAATTGCAGAATAGGAAAATTAAAATATGATTTTCTCGGCAACCAAACTGAGTTTAAAAAGGAGAGCCTGACCTGTTTGCGTTCTCTGGACCTAGCAGCAGATTCTCTGTTTTTAATCATCCTCCTCTGTTTCTGCTGCATCGCTTTATCCAAAGGCGGAGCCTCCACGACCCGTCGCTTTCCTCTAGCGCCTCCACCAGTTACCGCCATCAACCTCTGATGATCAACGCCGCTGTTGTTTCCAAACGCCGAAAACTGATTCACGCCACCGTTGATAACGCCCTGGTCAACACCATAAACCCCCGCACCAACTCCCACCTGATTAACAACTCCTCTGACATCCTCTTCTCCAACCGCCCCAGCTTTCGTCAGAAAATCCTCCAAAGTCATCCCTTCCGGTGGACGATCCCCCTGTCTCTGATCATCACCGCCTACCACGATCTGCTTCCAGACATCATCGACGGACTTGTTCGCCACATCCTTCGGGAGCGAAAAACCACCTTCGCCGGCGAACTGCTGGTTCTCGTCGGGATTAGACGGCGGTGGCGATGAGCAGATGTTTTTCAAGAAATCGTCCATATTCATGGAACCAAGACCGTTCTGAGATTGGTTCGGTTGGTTCTGAAGATCGGCGAAGAGAGTGGAGAGCGAAGAACATAGAGACGACTGACGTGGCAGATCGGTATTCGTTTGTGACGTTGTCGGCATCACCTTCGAGGACGCCATGACAGCACCTAGATTTTTCATAGCTTTTTCTCCGATTGCATCGATTTTTTTTTGTTCTCCAATTGAAAGGCAAAACTGGAAGAGCGCAACACTTTGAATAGAGTAAGGAAGGAGGGAGGAACCTGCGAGATGGATAACGCGACTTCACGACGTTATATGCCCAATTTGTATAGTCTAGGGTTAGATATGTCTTTTCCTCCCATACCTTTTTCTTCTGCCGATTTAGGGTTAGTTACTTATGCCTATTCCTCTCAATGTATTTAATACTACTAGTTAATTTTGTTTAAGGTCGGTACCCTCAAGTGAACACCAAAAAAGAAATATTATTTAGGGTAAACTAATGCAATGGTTTCTTGTGTTTTCGTTGAGTATAATTTTGGTCATTAGTTTTTAAATTTGACCGATAAGGTTATTTACGTTTTTGATCTGTAAATTTTTGGTCACTGATATGTTTGTTTCCGTTAAACGTTAACGACTTGCTGATATGACAACATAAAAAAGGTAAACTACTGCAATGATCACTTTACGTTTAGTCAATGTAAACTTTTAGTCACCGATTTAAAAAATTGAATGTTTCGGTCACTTAAGTTTTCGTTGTGTAAACTTTTGGTCACTCAAACGTTTATTTCCATTATCCCGATGACGTGCACGTTAATAAAAAATATTTATTTTTTATTTCATCCCTAAATTTTTGAAAGTTCATTTTTTCACCCAAAAAGAAAAAAAACTTAATCCCTTTCAAGCCACCAACTTCAGGCTACCACCATCCGACCTAGCCTAAGCGTCTAAGTTTATGGCATCAAAATTACAACAGTTACAATCGAAGGCGTGCCAAGTGTTTAACTATGGCCAAGAATCAAACTGCTTACTACAATCATATGCTGGAGGAGAATAAACAATACATTCAGGAGCTACCACACTTGAGAAGTGCAACGAATTGTCTAAGCAGCTGTTCTTCACTCGACTTGTTAGTATTCCTGGCCATATCGATTCTTTCTGGAATGAGCCTGATTACGTCAAGAACTTGTGGAAGCACAGGTCAGAACTAAAGGTCGAGATGCTAGTATTGTTGCACTGTTCAGATTGTAATACTTTGCATGATTTTGCGCTGGTGGTTACTACCCCTAAGGGTGATCAATTAGTGGAAGACATTTCAGGGACATTGATGAATGTGTGTGCCTTTTAGCATCGTTTGCGCGGTTGAATTACGACCATTCTAGATTCACATTTTTTTTTGTTTTTTACAAAATTTTTAAAACTGAGAAATTAATAATTAACTCGATAACCTGAATAATTTTTACAGTCGAAATGGCTTAAGCTTGGTAAGTCAGCTCTTGTGTTATCTAGTTATGTTAACAAAATTTACTACACCCAACCCAACTCAAGTTTGATGATAATGATGCCAGATACTATTTTTTTTCTCTTCAAAAAAAATGATGCTGATGAGAGAGTGGTTCAAAACTTTTTAGCCAACTGCAGATACTAAAGTAATACTAGTGTAAAGCAAATTATAAATTATGTGTTGGTAAGAGCCAACAAGAGTGTTGGCAAGAGCACTTAGAAGATTGGAAGAAGAGGAAGAAAAGTTGAAAAGTCGAGTGTAGATTTGTCGGAGGCTAGGTCAGACGGACGGTGGTGGCCTGAAATCGGTAGCTTGAAAGGGATTAAGATTTTTTTTGTGTAAAAATGAACTTTTAAAAATTCAGGGGTGAAATAAAAATAAACTTTTTTTATTAACGTGCACGTCATTAGGGTAACAGAAACAAACGTTCGAGTGACCAAAAGTTTGCCCAACACAAACGTAAGTGACCTAAACGTTCAATTTTTAAAATTGGTGACCAAAAGTTTACACTGACTAAATGTAAGTGACCATTACCGTAGTTTACCCTTTTTTCCGCTGCCAGATCAACAAACCGTTAACATTTAACAACAACAAACCTTTCAGTGACTAAAAATTTACAAATAAAAAACGTAAGTGGTCTTATTGGTCGAATTTAAAAATCGATGACCAAAACTATACTCAGAGAAAACATAAGTGACCATTGCAGTAGTTTATCCTATTATTTATTATGATACTAAATGTCTCTCTCCCCCAAACTTATAATTATAAGGACGACTAATAGAAATAATATTAAGTAATTATTAATAAAATCAATCTTTATCAGATTAATAATAAAAATATATTTAGACTAAAATTAAAATGAATTTAGAAAGAGAACCTAATGAATGACTCCAATAATCATTTATGTGTGTGCAGAGTGTATTGTCAAATGATTAAAAAATATGAATAAATATTATGTTATAATCATACTATTATATTAAAAATAAATTTTAAAAAATTATTAAATACATTTCTTCTTTATTATCAAGTCAATATATTATATTTATACTAAATCAAAATTTCATATTGTGCATTTAACTAAAAATCATATATTCGTGTTACTTCCTTTCCATCTATAACATTCTTTTAGTATATCAATAAATTTAGGATTTAGAGTTATACTTTAGTGTTTAGAGTTTAGGGGTTTTAGTGTAGGGGTTTAGAGTTTAGGGTTTATGTGTTTAGGGTGATATGATTATAAATTTAGGTTTTAACCTATAAATCCTAAACCTAAAATTTTATCAACAACCCCTATATTCAAAACTACTACACTTAAACCCCTCAACCATAAACCTTAAACAAAGTCCTCAAACCCTAAAACTAAGGTGCTTGTGTAAACAAAGTTTCCACGAGCGCTTGTGCATGGAATAATTACACATAAACTAATTAGTACATGTTTTTTAAACAATATAAAAATTAAGCATGTAAACGAACCGAACGAGAGTATGTTCATGTTCGTTTGTTTAATTTTAACCGAACAAATGATTGAACACGAACAACTAAACGTACATAATTTCTTGTTCGTTTGTTAAAATAATAAACAAACTCAAACGAACATTGAGTATTGTTTAATTTTTTTCTTAAGATATTTGAAGTCTCGTACATTGAGTATTTGTTTAATTTTTTTCATTTCATATTTTAACATATGTTTTTAAATTTTTTAAATATAATACTTTTTGTTATGAAAAAAAATAAATATAAATGAACATATGTGAGTAAATTTAAACGAACGGATTACCGAACGTTCACGAACATAAATTTAAACGAACAAGAGGCTTGTTGGTTCATTTATGTTCGTGTTTGTTCATTTAATTAAATGAACAAAAAATCTTATTCATGTTCGTTCGCCTAATAAATAAATGAATATAAACGAATTTTTCGCCGAACGATTCACGAATAGTTCACTGAACGTTTGGTTCGTTTACAAGCCTAATAAAAATGATATTTGAGTTGATCATAAACCCACAAAGTTTCCCCATATGGTGCAATTTGGCAAACGTTTGAGGGATTGGGGGGGGGGGGGGGAAGATACCAAATACTAGCGGTCAAGTTAAGACTTAAGAAAACAACAACACCTTAAGTCTTAAGCCATAAGAAATTCAATGGTCAACTCCACTTCTCTTATTCATGCATGCATCAACACAGTTTTTGTTTGTTTGTTTGTGCTTTTCTTTTTCCTTTTCTCTCCAAAACTAGGGGCAGTTCGTATTCTCTCTCCAGTGGGAAGGTTGGAAGAGAGTGAAGAAGACGCGCCATTGCAGAGCGTGAGCGTGTACCAGAAAGAGCATAAAGGCATTAGTTTTCTTTTACAATCTCTGCCGCCCTCCCCAGACAATGCGGTTTCGCTTGCAAACAATCGAACCCTCTACAAAGCTTAGGTTAGGACTTAGGACTCACTTTCTGCTGTTGCTATTTATAGTTTCTAACAAGTGCAACGGTATTCGAAGCGGTGAAAATCAATAAGATCAATATTCAGTTTAACAATAATTAAATCAAATTAATTATGCATTTGCCTCACTTTTTTAAACATTTATATTTTGTCCCTTAATCTTCAACTCTAAGCCTCTAACTTTTTTGTATATATAGGTATAACTTATAAGATCTACTTACACATAATACGTAAAACTTAAAATTTTATACTTTTTTGAATCATTGGATAAGTAAAATGAATGAATGAGGTTAACTTATCTTTTTTTCAAGTGATAATCATATAACTTACTGTTAATCTCAGTCATCCATTTCACCCATAAATAATATAAAAAAACGTGTAAAAATTAAAACTATTGCATCGTGTAATTGGATCTTATTAGTATATATATTAAAAGATTTATATTGCATACACGTGCGGTAAAAATAAAAAATTTCTACAAATGTCTTAGTTTTAGGGTTTATGGTAAGATGGTAAGGTTTAGAGATTAGAGGTTTATGTTTTATGAGTACAGAATGTAAGGATTGTGATTAGAATTTAAGGTTTAAAGTTATGGTTTAGAGTTTAGGGTAATATAATTATGATTTATATTTTAACATATAAACCTTAAATTCTAACCACAGACCATCAATTCTAACCTCAAAACCCTACAACCTAATCTTAAACCTCAAAACTAAAATATTTATAAAATAAATTTTATTTTCACCGTTTGTGTATGAAATAATTACCAAATATCAAATAAATTAGAGAAAGTAAAAAAAATGAAGCTATTTATTTTCACCTTAACCTTGTATTTTATGAGTATTTGACGTGTTTTAGTTTACTTTCTTTCTTCTTTAATCTTGATCTTCTTCTTTCTCCTCAATAATGATAAAAACAGAGGAGATTACGTCTCCCTCTAGTATTCTCATTGTGTTTGGGAATGGGAATCTTCTTACCAAATTAACGCCTTCTCCAGTGCCTCTTCCATCAAACCCGTCCACCGACAAGCAAGTACGTTAAACGACAAAGTTGTCGTCGTTTTATTGGGAAAAAACGTTCCTCTGTCTGTTTAGTACCAAACACACTTATTATCACTAAAATTATTAATTTTACAAGTTACTTTTGCTAATAATGTCACTTTATTAAAAGTAATGGAAGGAAATGTGTTTAAAAAAACATAATTAAATCCAGAGTTTCACTAGAGTTGAATTAATCCATTCACTGACCTTAAAAGATCTATGACCAATATCAAACAACTCGTGACTACCACAGGTACCTCTGCTTTGGTCCATTTTTCTATTCAAGGAAAGTGGATCCCGGAAGATATTGATGAAATAATGAGTTTGTTTCTACTTTTCTTTTTTCTTCGTACGAATCCAATAATAAAAAGAAATAGAAAGCTAAAAGAATTGCGCAAACAGTGGCAGGGCTTGATAAAATATCCACGACCTACCAACTTTCCTACAAAAATTGCTCCCTAGAAAAAGGTCCCTTACCACTCAAAACCTTATATGATCCATAAAGGCCAGCGGCCATCTACTGGTTTGTTTCAATCTAAAGCCGTGGCCGCTAGATGCTCAAGCAGCTTTCTGGACCGGACCATCAGATCTGTGATCTCGACCTTGACCACGTCCTCGTCCCCTCACGCGTAGTCCTCCACTTGCAACCACTGATTTTACCCAAAATGGTTAATGTAATTGTTCTAAGCAAGATTACTTGCAAGTAATTGGATGTTTACCCATGTATGCTTTCACTCGATTCAGCAAAAGAAAATTCTACCACCAAAATGGCTTGTTTTAAATTTGTTTCTTAAGGAGAGGGAGGAGGGGGGGGGATTGGATTTGTTTTCGGATATGTCAGGTCACCGTCAGTACAAAAGAACAGCACAAGAAAGCAATGGATGGACCATTGCCATTATAATATCCCGAATCCCGCTGCATATTTTCACCACCATAAGCTCTACCACGCCCTCGGAATCCCCGTCCCCTCCCACGACTCTGCCTCTATAACCTTGCACACCATCTAAACCTACACCATGTATCCATTGATATTGCCTGCAAAAATTTAACTTTTATGTAGTTTTCAGTTCGCATGTACTTCAATAAATTCACGAAGGATAAAGACATGGTTTGACACACGGCACAAATCTGGATAACTAACTTTTCCAATCAATCATCATGCCAAGGATTATTGCCATCTCATTCCATGAAAAAGAACCATATATCTGAATATCTGTACTGCCTACTATTAAGTCTGATCGTCTCAAGTAACATTAAAAAGAAAAGGAAGTGCTTTTAATGACTCAAATTTAGGTGACAGTTATTTCACTTCAGTACAGAATGAGCCATGATGTTTGCTTATATATTCTCCTTGACCACCATGTCCTTTGCCTTGGATGTCAGCAGAGGCCTCTGATTTGCTTATATATTTTTTCCATTGAAGATCTATCCAACACTATTTTAGACAAAGTGATCGTGATTATCAAAACATGGCGAGTGGTTTCTAGACTGTGCAGGCAAACCAAACATTAGAGGCAAGAAAAAAGAAATCCCGGACCACCAGAAAGAACAGAAAATCTAGGTTCTTACCGAAGGCCTTCTTGTAGTGGTTCCCATGTGTCAGTTATGTCTAACGATCCGGTTGATGTGTCCTGGTGAAGACCAACAATCCTCCTCTGGAAGAATCAACACATTAGTACAAAATCATGAAAAATGGGGTAGGAGGAATATAAAGATAAAGAGCAACCACATTTCACAAGTCTGTATCTTTCTTTATCTTCTACCTCCAAATTCGAAAATATGCAAGGAATAAAAAAATCGGCATGTTCTCACATAATTGTTAACAAAACGAATAACGTCGCCATGGATATACATGACTTCATAATTGAGTTGATACCGGTTGTTAAACAAAAAATAAATAATTTGTTGTTTTTGTGAGTGGCCAGGGCCCAGGTGTTGTGCATTGTTGGCTATGATTGGTGTTTGTGGTTCTCTGCCTATGTGTTCCTAGTGTGGGAACTTTCAATTTTTTTATTAAACTTTCAACTTATTTTGCTGTGAAAAAAATATAGATATGAAAATTGTTTTGAGATAACAGGTAAAATGATCCGCATTATACTAATTTTAAAGCACCGATCTTGTTCTCATTCCTTTCTTCCATTGATGTAGTTTTCAAGGCTTCGCTTTCCCTGCCATTTGCATTTACATCATGTTTTTGCATGTAGAACAGTACATAATATATGGAGTAGTTTTTTTACAGCCGAGAATGGTATAATGTATGAATTCTCAATAAGAAAAAGAAATATTTCAATACAAATTCTAACCAAATGTAAACTTGCTTTGACATTTGCAGCTAATATTGATTTATCTTTGTAATACCTATTTTTTGTCCGAACCTTAAATTATATTCGAACCATCTACCATATTTAAACCAAATTAAAAAAAATTAATTAAATAGCAAGGCATGGCAACCCATGCCCTGCATGCCGCCCCACCTTGCCTCACCCATACTGCCATACCCTGCAGAAATATCTCCCACGCCACTCACCCCCATGTCGCCCCATGCTTCTATTCCCCACACTACACTCCACGCTACCACTTTATTTTCCACTCCCCATAATTCATATAAAACAACACAGAATTGAAACAAGACAAGGGCGGCAATTTGAAGAAATAATTAGAGGGCAGATGGCATTGAAAAAATTTGGAAACAATGGAAGCTCTCGGCTATTGAAGAAAAATAGGGGAAGAGCCGGCATTCACCCCTCATTTTATTTTGGGTATTCTTTTTATGTATATTTATGGTGTAATTATTTTTTAATTTAATGATGTTTTATTAGTAATCTCTTATTTATTTTTAGTTATTACGTTTTTATATGTTTTTATGTTCATATCTTTCTATATGTTGTTAGGATGTTTAGATTAATTCTTGATGGTTGTTTAATATTTGTTTTTTTAATTTTCTCATATATGAATGTGTGTTTACTTTTATCATGATGTGTAGTTGTTTATGGCTTTTATTTGTGTATATGTACGTATGTATATATGTTTTTAGTATGCATCTACGTACATTACGTTATATATACGTGTATTAAGTTGTGTATTACCTATATATGTTAAGTAATATATGACAGTATATACTATGTTTCTTTTTAGTATATGTTTATATAATACTATATTTATATTTATTTATTTTTTGCCATATTTTTTGTATACATATGTGTTATATATTTTAGTATGTGTTATTTTAGATTCCTTGTTATATTAGTTTTATTATTATTATTATATTTATGCAAAATAATCTATTTTCTATATGTTATATATATTAAGATTATATTATTATTATGTATATATACGTATAGTATTCTAATATGTATTTATTACGTATATGTTTTTTGGTATGTGAAACATGTTTTATATTATTATGTATATATAATTTTTTTTCTACAACCCATTTTTACGTATAACTTTTTATATTTTCTATGTTTTTATATTAGATATATATATATATATATATAAGATTTCATATATATATTGTTGTTTGTACATATTGTTATGTTATTACGTTAATTAATATTTGTGAATAAGTTAGATTAATATTTATGTATGTATGTTTTGGATATGTTGCATTGTGGTTTTTATTTAGGTTTTATTACATGTATATATGTGGTTAATTATTTCTTGAAGTATGTTTTTCTTCTTTTTCACATGTTTTTTATGCTTTGTTATTGTGATATATCGTGTTTATGTTTTTATTTGTGTTTAATATCGTGATAGTGTTATATGTATATCATGCATTTGTTGCATTTGTATTTTTTTCTTATGTGTTTAAGCATGTTAGAATTAATTTGTTTAGTTTTGGAAGCATGTCTTTTGCATGTTTATATTTATATTTTATCTTATTATTGTAACATGTCATGTTATTTTCATTCATGCATTTCATTTGATATTATTTATTTATTTACGTTAGATTAGTATGTTATAATGTTAGTATTTATCTTGATTATTGCATCGTATTTATTTATGTTTGTCGTGTTTTTTAAGTTTGCATTACGGATATATAATTGTCAATGCGGTGCCCTTTTATTCGAGCGTAAACGGGGCCAGTATCAGGTGTAGTGATAGTCGTTGGGCGTTTACTCTCGAATAACGGGGCCTTTAAAATCTACTCGCATTTATAATTGAATTTTAATCTAATCGTCACTTTAATCCGGAAAGTTTAATATTAATAAAGCGTTAATTATTAAAGTACCAATTTTGGGCGGTGTGGGGGTGTTAATCCTTCCCCATCCGTAACCGACTCCCGAACCCATCAATTTTAAATCTCTGGTTTTTTACGGTGTCCGGCCTACTTAAGTGGCCGGTGGCGACTCCATTTTTAAATAATATACGAGTTTCTTCTAAAACCCCACGCGGAAGAAAATATTTTCCAAATATAAAAAACAACATTTTTTAGTGAGAAAAAACATCGCTACAGATGGCGACTCCGCTGAGGATATTTTTGTTTTTTTCAAAAAATAAGAGAGTCGAGCTTTTTTAAATAATTATCGCTTTACTAATATTGGAAATTCCATATTAAAGTGACTATTAAAGTAACATTCTGTTATAATTGCGCGTTTATTTTAACGCATTTAAAATATGGCATATAAACCCGTTTTTTTAAGTGGGGGGAAAAAGCTAATGCTTTCGTGGAGATATCGTTCTCCCGTATGAGCCTAGCAAGTACCTTCGGGGCTCGAGTACCTTATATTTTCGTGAGGATATCGTTCATTCGTATGGGTATAAGGGAATGGGTCCCCTGAATTGAACCCGGTTGAAAGAAGCCTATAATGGATGATGACCGGGGGCCTTGCTACTCTTAGTAGAGGACAACAAGGACAATTCGGGTACCTCTTAGCACCAAAACTGCATATAGTGAGCCGTAAGAGCCAACCCTTTAGAGACATGTGAAACTCTGCTCGATTAGTGGTCACCCTATTTAGGCTCTGGTGCCTTATTTCTTGTTTATGTACAATTTTTTTATTACTCTATTTTTCATTTGTTTTATTTAATCATTTTATTTGGTGCTAACTCGTTGCATTTTATTCTCATCGCATTGATTTCACCTGCATCATTGCACAATATCATCGCATCTTGATTTTGCATTGCATCAATTTAGAACACATTTTGCATGCATATACATTCATTTTCAAAATAAGAAAACTAACTCTAGGGGTACCCTATGACAACGATACTGGATAAAGTAGAAGATCAGTCAGCTCAGCATCCATACGGAACTCGGTACAAAACAAAGATGGCAAACGATGAAAGATTGAAAAAAATCGAGCAAGATCAGAAAGAATTGCAAGCGAACATAGCCAAGCAGGCTGAGGAATAGTTAGCGAGAGTCCAACAGGATATGAGGGAACAACTTGCAAAGTTACAACAAGACATGCTGGGCCAAATGGCACAAATGCTGGGATTAAAGCTTCCCGAGCCTGGAGAGGCCTCTGTTGTAAATCCCACTGCAAATCCTATACCCACTGCTGGTGACGAGGATCTTATGTATCCTCCGGGGTTCACGCCCGTTCAAACCAGGATACAGCCAGAAACTCAACCCCAGTGTAGCGATGTCCTTTTTTTTCTTTATCGCTAAAATAAAAACGAGGGTTTTTCGAAGGGTTTTTGAAAGGTGTTCGTGATTCTTTTGGATATAAAATATTTATTCCGTGGGGTTTTAAAAGAAACCTCAATAAAAATGGAGTCGCCACCGGCCACTTAGGTAGGCCGGACACCATAAAACCAGAGATTCAAAAAGACAGGGTTCGGGAGTCGGTTACGGATGGGGAATGATTAGCACCCCCACACCGCCCAAAATTGGTACTTTAATAATTACTGCTTTGTTAATATTGGATTTTCCGGATTAAAGTGACGATTATTTTAAAATTCGGTCATAATTGCGAATAAATTTTAAGGGCCCCGTTATCCGAGAATAAACGCCCAACCACTATCACTACGCTTGATACTGGCCCCGTTTACGCTCGGATAAAAGGACTCCGCATTAACAAGTTATATCTCGATATGCAATCTTAATGGCAAAAAACGTAAAACATGGCAAAATATAATAAATATTGACATACCACAGAATACTAATTTAACATAAATGATATTCTAGACTAAAACATGTATATATACATATTATTCTAAATAATAGATAAAAACAACTATAATATGTCAAAATAACAAGGCAGGAATAAGTACATATAGACGAACAAATATTAAAAAAAATGCATACTGGTAATAAAACATATTTCAACATATATGGGTCAACATATCGTACAAAAAGGGTAAATATATTAACATGTAGCCCTAAAAAAACAAGAAAGCACACACATATAAAATACAAAATACGCCATGTACGAATCAACTAAAACATAACATGCTTAATATGAATAACCGGATAAAAGACGCATGACCATTATAATCTTAATACACATATATATGTAAACATAAAATACGAGTCATATACGAGGGACATAAAATAAAATAAAATAAAATAATAGAATACATCAACATATACGATTATAATACGAACATTAGTATTTACAAAGAATACATGACTAAAATGAAAGAAAAACAAAAGTCAGTGGTATAAATTAAAGAGCAATAATATGTAATTTAGGGACGAAATTGCAAAACAAACAAAACCTAAAAGGACCAGAATTGTAATTAGACCAAGGGGCAGACTCAAAGTGAAAAATTCAAAAACGCGGGATGGTTAAGGGCGTAATTTTACCATTCAGAAACTGATTCGGTGTAATTTAGGGACTGGATTATAACCTTTTGAAATATCAGGGGGACTGGGATTGTGATTATACCATGCGGCAAGACAAAAATGAAAATATTGAAAACGCGGTGGGATTAAGTGTGTAATTTACCCATTTAGCAAAATAAAAACAACTATAAAAGCCCCCTTTAAGGCCGAAATCAAAATTTTGGCCATTTGTTTCATTTTCTGGTTTTTCATATAGCCTAGGTTCATCTTTTTCTCTCGTTTGTTCTTATAATACCCAGAATCTGGCGGCCGGCCGCCGTATTCTTCGCCGCCGGCAGCCGCTAACCGGCGCCGACGAGCCTCCAAAATACACCAAAACAACCCCCTTGTCGTCCTCAATACGAATCCTAGGTTGGATTCAGAGGATATACCTCTATTTGCCCTAGATCTAGGAAATACGAACCAAAAAATATTTTTTTTAAACCAAAACAACACTACAAAGGGTCTTCTCCTCCCTTTAGTTCACCAGATCTAGCTTGTAAAAGTCGAAAGGCTTATCACTGAGGAAGGGAAGACCCACAAACAACGCCGGTAAGACTACTCTCTTTTTTTGTTTCTGTTTTTTTGTTCTATTTCGTATATGCATGTAAAGAAAACAAGAAAGAAAAAGAGACAAAAATTTACCACTGGACTGTCTTTTGATTATCTTGGATGTTTACAACTTTCAGATTTTTTTTGTATTACAAGATCTCTGTTCTCCTTTTTTGTTCTTACTCTCGTTTTTTTTTTCATCCCCGTTACAAAAGTTCCCGTTTCATATATATTATTGCCTCTATTTTTGTTGCAAGTTGCATCTTCCTTTTTTCAGATCTGAACTGACACTTTTGCTTGTTGTCTTTGGCATAATCTGAACACGGTGACTGAATATCGGCGCGGTGGCGATATGGACATTCTGCCAGCGGCCAGACGCGTTCTCGGCCGTTAGATCAGATCTGATCTAACGGTCGAGATGGCTTGAAGAACGATCGGCCTGGATGAAGCCTCGATTTGATGAGACGGCTTCAGATTTCGCCACGTGGAGCTCCGCAGTCGAGGAGTCAGAACGCGTGGATCTTACGCGCGCGTGGGATATTAAAGCGTCCGCGCGTGGCACTCAAACGGTTCATACGTGTGGAACACGCGCCTGGCAGATATTTTTGACCTCCTGGTTGCATCGTGGCCGTTGGATCAGATCTTGATCCAACGGCCCACAGTTACCTGCACATTGTAATTAGATGAGATTCAAATTTGGGCCAACCGGGCCTTGTAATTGAACTTGTAATTGGACTTCATTTTTATTTGGGTTTAATATATATTTAATTTTTTCATTTTTCCAGCCCAATAATATTAATAATAATAATATAATTATAACAGTAATACATATATATACGAAAATGTATACTTATATTATACAATCATTAATTAATATAATATTCTAGTATACGTACGTATAATCATACATATAATTAACATAACATCTACATATTAATCAAATACGCTCATACTCTAGATACATACGCGACATACATACACCCCTAATACGTATACATAGCTTATACATGCACACACCACCTTATATTTGTAACATTCATATAATAAATATACATGCAATATTAATATATTTACAAGTGAAAATGAGTGATTACAGTTGCCCCTCTTTGCTTGTTCTCATGGAATGGGAAACAAAGCAAAGATTCATAAGCACTCATTTTTATCAGACTTCCCTGTCTGTAGCCTTGGAAAAACGAATTCTTTTGGACATCTCCGCTCTTCCTTGGCTGAATCTTCAGGCTCGTAAGTTCTTCCTATATAGAGCTTCGTCACCTTCCGATCTTGGAGCTACAGGCTCTTCCTATATAGAACCCTTCGCTCTGACATCCCGAATTATGAGTCATTCCTTTCACTTTGAGACAATAAAGCTTGGAGTCCTTCCTATATAGAACTCTTTGCTTTCAACGCTGGTTTCTTCTATATAAAACCTTTTGCGCCACTGATGGATTCTTCCGACTTGGAGTTCCTCATATATAGAACTGCTAGTCTTCAAATCCTGGAGCCGTCAGTCCTTCCTATATAGAACTTTCGGCGTCTGAAATCTCAGAGCTAGAGGTTCTTCCTATATAGAACCTTTCACTCTAAGACAATGAAGATCGGAGCCTTTCCTATATAAGATTCTTTGCTTTCGACACAACAGGTTTCCTATATAACCCTGTGTCGTGGGTGAATTGCTTTGACTGAGAGTTCTTCCTATATAGAACTGCGAGTCTTCACCTTGGAGCCATCAGTCCTTCCTATATAGAACTTTTTGGCATCTGGAATCTCAGAACTACAGGTTCTTCCTATATAGAACCTTTTACTCTAAGACAATAAAGCTCGGAGCCCTTCCTATATAGAACTCTTCGCTTTCGACACAACAGGATTTCCTATATAATCTTGCGTGTCATGGGTGAATTGCTTTGACTGGGAGTCCTTCCTATATAGAACTGCGAGTCTTCACCCTGGAGCTGTCAGTTCTTCCTATATAGAACTTTCAGCTTCTGAAACCTCAGAGAGAATGATTCTTCCTATATAGAACCTCTCTCTAGAGCTTGAAAACATGTGTCTTTTGTATGTAAAAACATTGTCTTCTCATTTGGGATTCACACCGTGATGGCCTTCGATGTCTCTTTGGATCTGCAGATACCTATCTGAGACGAAAACAAAATGCTATGACAAATGAATGAATTGACATGCTCCTAATTCTAGTGATGCTTGACTATTCATGATGCATGAGAGTCAATCTCTGGGTGGGCTTGTTTTGGTCCTTATTTGATCTTGATGTCCGTTTTCTCCTTTCTTACGGGCATCGATACCCCGCTTCACTGCCAGGTTCAACCATCTCAACCTTTCTTTTTCTCTAATTATGATTTGGAATTTTAAAGTGCCCTTTCGGGTTTTCACTTTAAAGAGTTTTTTTTAGAGATAATATTTCTTGACGGCATCAGAATTTACGGGATTTTTCAACTCGTCCCCGTCCATTTCTGTTAGGATCAGGGCTCCTCCTGAGAATGCCTTTTTTATGACGTACGGTCCTTCCCAGTTGGGCATCTATTTTCCTCGAGAATCTTTCTGGATAGGGAGGATTCTCTTGAGTACCAGATCCCCTTCTTTGAATTCTCTTGGGCGCACCTTTTTGTTGTAAGCCTGCACCATCCGCTTTTGGTACATCTGACCATGACAAATGGCCTTTAGTCTTTTTTCGTCAATGAGATTTAGCTGGTCGAATCTGGCCTGCACCCATTCAGCTTCTTCCAGTTTTACTTCGTTTAAGACCCGGAGGGACGAAATCTCTACCTCAATTGGGAGTACTGCTTCGGTACCATACATCAAGGAGTAGGGTGTTGCCCCCGTTGATGTGCGAATGGACGTTCTATAGGCGAAAAGGGCAAAAGGCAACTTCTCATGCCAATCTCTGTAGGTATCCGTAGTCTTCGCTATGATCTTCTTTATATTCTTGTTTGCTGCTTCCACTGCTCCATTCATTTTAGGACGATAGACTGTGGAATTATGGTGTGTTATCTTGAATTGAGTGCACACGTCCTTCATCATTTTGTTGTTCAGATTGGAAGCGTTGTCGGTGATGATCCTCTCTGGCAATCCGTATCGACAAATAATTTCCTTCTTTAAGAACTTACAAACTGTAGTCCTGGTGATATTGGCGTAAGACGCTGCCTCTACCCATTTAGTGAAGTAGTCTATGGCGACCAAAATGAAACAGTGCCCATTGGAGGCTTTCGGATGGATCTGCCCAATGACGTCCATGCCCCATGTTGCGAAAGGCCACGGAGAATTCATGGTGTGTAAAAGCGATGGGGGTGCATGAATCTTGTCAGCGTGAATTTGGCATTTGTGGCATTTCCTGGCGTAATCAATGCAATCTCCCTCCATGGTCAACCAGAAATAACCGTATCTCATAATTTTTCGGGCTATGGACAGCCCGTTGGCGTGCGTTCCACAGATTTCGTCATGTACTTCAGCTAAGATTTCCTTCGCCTCCCGGGCATCCACACATTTTAGCAATGTTTGATCATGACTTCTCCTATATAGGATTTCCCCATCTAGGACATATTTTGTTGCCATTTTCCTGAGCGTTTTTACATTGTCGTTTGCCCTTCGGATACTTTTGAAGCTTGACATATTGCGGGATGTCATAGTACCATGGATTTCGTTAATCTCTTCCTCAGATATTACAACAATGAGCAGGTTTTTCAAACGTCTGCGTCTCAATGGGCTTCATTTCGCCCGGTGTTTGTTTTAAACATGGATGCCAAGGTTGCCAATGCATCCGCCATCCGATTTTCTTCTCGGGGCGGTAATTGAAGCTGACCTTTTCGAACTCTTTGACGAGCTCTTGGATCAATTCGTGATATTTGACCAACTTCGGGTTTCGGTTTCCCACTCCCGCGTAATTGGTAAATGACTAAGGACGAATCTCCGAACACTCGAAGTTCCTTAACCTTTCTCTCGATGGTGAGTTCAGTCCCATGATGCAAGCTTCGTATTCAGCTATATTGTTTGTGCGAGAAGAATTCCAATCTGCTGGTGAAAGGATAACAGCGTCCTCGGGTGAAATTAGCACGCCCCTATCCCATGTCCGAGGTGTTAGAGGCTCCATCGAAGTAAAGTTTCCATGACTTATCATCCAAATCTCTTCTTCGGTTGTAATGCACATCAAGTCTTCGTGCAGGAAACTAAAGTTCAATGCCTCATAGTCATCCGAAGCACGACTAGCCAGAAATCATTACGGCACTCCCCTTTACAGACTTTACGATTAACATATACGATGTCGAATTTGGATAAGAGCATCCGCCATCGGGCCATCCTTCCCGTTAGCGCTGGTGCTTCCATTAAGAACTTTAATGGGTCTAGCTTGGATATCAACCGGGTAGTATGGTATAACATGTCTTTGTCTGAGCGAGCGCTTGGTAGCCCAAACTAGAGCACAACACGCCTTCAGACTTTGGCGGTACCGTGTTTCGCAATCATTGAATTTCTGCTTAGGTAATAGATGGCTTGCTCCTTTTTCTTGACTCATCGTGTTGCCCCAGTACACATCCTATTGAATTTCCAAGATCATAAGTAGAGAATTAGTGGTCGACCGATATCTTTGGTGCGACTAAAATTGGAGCATTTGTCGGTACTTTTTGATCTTTTCTAGGGCTTTTTGACATTCTTCATCCCATACGCCAGATTATTTTTTCTAAGAAGTCCAAGACCGGGTCGCATTGATTGGTTAATTGAGAAATGAAACGAGAGATATAATTCAGCCTCCCCAGGAAACCGCGGACTTCCTTCTGCGTGCGGGGTGGTGAAAGGTCCTGGATGGCTTTCACTTTATCCGGATCAATCTCAATCCCTCTTCTGCTTACTACGAACCCTAAGAGTTTTCCAGAAGTAACGGCGAAGGTACACTTGGCAGGATTGAGCCTCAGTTGGTACTTTCGTAGTCTTTGGAATAGTTTTCTCAAGTTCTGTAGGTGCTCTTCCTCTGTTCGGGATTTGGCAATCATATCATCCACGTATACTTCTATTTCTTTGTGCATCATGTCATGGAAGAGAGTCACCATTGCTCTTTGGTATGTTGCCCCTGCGTTCTTTAGTCCAAATGGCATCACTTGATAACAAAAAGTACCCCACATGGTTATGAATGTGGTTTTCTCCATGTCGTTAGGATCAATCTTTATCTGGTTGTACCCTGAGAAGCCGTCCATGAAGGAAAACCATGAGTGTCCTGCGGTGTTGTCGACCAGCGTGTCAATATGTGGCAAAGGGAAGTTGTCTTTAGGGCTAGCTCGATTCAGATCTCTATAATCTACACACATACGAACTTTTCTGTCTTTCTTTGGTACTGGTACAATGTTTGCAACCCACTCGGGGTATTTGGCTACCTCCAAGAATCCAGCATCAAATTGCTTTTTCACTTCTTCTCGGATTTTTAACAACATATCTGGCCTCATTCTCCGAAGTTTTTGCTGTACTGGTTTGTACTCCGATTTTGTTGGCAATTTGTGCACCACTATGTCGGTATTCATCCCCGGCATATCTTGATAAGTCCAGGCGAAGACATCCTTGAATTCCTGAAGTAGGGCTATCAGTTCATGCTTGGTTTTTGAGGAAATAGTCGTTCCTATTTTTATTTCTTTTCTCGCTTCTTCAGTCCCCAAGTTGACAATTTCTGTTTCTTCTTGGTGGGGCATAATCTGCCTTTCTTCGTCATCCACCATTCTCTTTAACTCTTTCGGGACCTCAATTTCTATTTCATCATATCCTTCCTCAATTTCCTCTGAGACCTCCGGGCATTCGAAATTTACTCCAGGATTGGATCCGGTATCATTCATATCGTCAATCATGAGCGACCTGCAATAAATGAGAATGAATTGTATTGGGAAAGATACGGCTTTACATGAAGGGAATGAATATGAAGAATGCATGAATGGAATAAATGAGACTTTGGTCATTTTTAAGAAAGTGGGGATATTTTCATTTCAATCAAAAAGTTAACATAGGTGCCCCATACAAGAGATCCCCATTGTTTATGGGCAAAAACAAAAGGTTGATTCAGAGCATTACTCTGATCTATTCCTAAAAACTACAGGTAGATCAATGCAGCTCCAGTTATCGAGTGTTTCCCCGGGATGGCAAGGGCGGATGTTGGTCAACATTTTGCTACCTCGGTCCTTTTTAGCTATCATGTTGATGTACATCCCTTCAAATGATTTACTGAGTATTTCCTCCTGGTTAAGTTCATCATTTTTCTTCATTGCCTCTCCAATATCTTGACCTGGCTGGTAGAACCCTCCGGAGATGAAAGTGGCTTTCAAACTAGGAAAGGACATCGACCTCCACGGAATGTCTTCTCCTTTAGATCTGGGTTTTCTTTGCTCCTCCTTTCTCTTATATTCCTCTTTCTTTTGTTGGACACTTGGTTGGTAACCCAGCCCGAAACGATCCTTCTTGGTTATCATATTCTTGGGTCTCAAGTTTCCTTGTAATTTCTTCCCCAGCCCTTTTCCTATTTTGGCTCCTCGGCCCAGAGTTTCTGCGACGGTCATCTTGGTACAATTAGATAACCTGGGGTAGGGGATCCGACTTCCTTCTAAAACGAATGTCGCATTTACTAGTTCCAATGCTCGGAACGAGCATTCCGCAGCATCTTCATCATTTTGAATGTAGGGGGTATCTGATGTCACCGAAGCAACAAATTCTTGCTCTGCCTCTACTGTGACCAATTTGCCTTCAACTACAAATTTTAATTTTTGGTGCAATGATGATGGGACAACTCCTGCGGAGTGGACCACGGTCTTCCCAACAAGCAGCTGTAAGATGGTTTTATATCCATCACCACAAAATCGATCACATATTCGGTTGGTCCGATCAATAGGGGCACCTCAATTTTCCCCATTGTTCCTTTTTGCGTACCATCAAAGGCTCTTACAGAGTTGTGATAGGGCTTTAGGTGCGAACCATCTATTGGCAATTTTTGCAGGGTTACCATAGGCAAGACATTCAATGTTGACCCGTTGTCGATCAGTACTCCTGGTAATACATACCCTTTGCAGTGGGTAGTGATGTTAAGGGCTTTGGTTGATCCCATTCCTCCCTCCGGGATCTCATCATCACTGAACGTGATATGATTATAGGCAGTAATATGCCCCACTATCATGTCCAGGTTTGATACAGAAATGTCTTGGGGCACAAAAGTTTGATTCAGCACTTTTAATAGCGTCTCCCGATGCTTCTCTGAACTCAAGAGTAACTCCAGCACTGTGATCCTGGCCGGTTGTTTTCATAGTTGTTCCACTACGCTGTACTCGCTATGTCTCAAGAACTTTAGAAATTCTTTGGCCTGGGCTTCAGTTACCGGTTCATTTATCTTTTGGGGAGGTTCTTCTCCAAATATCTGCGTAGGGCTAACTGCTGTATTCTTCCCCTTATCTTTTTTAGCCGCTTTCAAAGCCTCGGAGGAATAACATCGGCCGCTCCTTGTGAAATGGCCTGCCTCACCAACATTCACATCGTTCTGGCTTTGTTGGTCTTCCAACGTAGGCTCTTTTACCTGTTCGTGTTCTGATTTTTCTGGCATGGTCACATTCACAGCATAATTCCAGGGAATTTGTCGCATATCTTTGAATGGGAATGGAGATGGTACTAAAATGATGATCTTGGGATTTATTTTGCTGGTTTCTCCTTGGGAGACACCTGCATTTCCTGTTCTGGGAGAGATGATAAAAGGTCTATCCTTCCCGTATCTAGCTTTGGGGCTATCTGTCATGTGTACTTCTGATCCCTTCCCCATGGGCTCCTCAAAGAATTCAATTTGTTTTTCATTCATCAAATTCTGCACCAATTTCTTGAACTCTTCACATTCTTGGATATCATGCCCTTCAGTCTGATGGAATTCGCAATACTTTCCACATTCCTTCTGCCTTATTATCATGCCTTTGTTGATCACGCGAGCCATGCATAATTGTTGAAATACCCACCGTAAAGGAGACTTGATTTCTGACACGTCATCCTTTACCCTCCTGGTAAAGCATTCTTCTATGACATTAACTCCTCTGCTCCCATGATTGGGCAGCGGGTTGTTGGCTACGCTTGGCTCTTCAAACTTCAATATCCCAGAATCGATTAAATTCTGCACAAGCTTTTTGAAGGCAAGGCGCTCTCGATGGGATGTCCAGGGTACCGTGATAGTCGCAATGTGTGCTTGGATTGTACCAAGGCGGGAAGGGCGGATTGACGAGAGTAACGATATATGGTCGGACCAGGTCTGTTTCATACAACTGGGAATAAAGTTCTGAGTACGAAACAGGTAGGGGAGTGAAAGTTCTCCTCTCTTTCTCTTTTCTGGTGACTCTCTCATCTCTTTGATTCGAATTTTGTGTTTTTCCCACAGTGCTTGTGGGTGTGAGAGACTGTGAAGTTCTTCAGGTGTATAGGTCTTGGGTGGTGTTTACTTCATTTCTCTTGTTGTACTTTCGAGACCCTTCCCCACCATCAATTCTGCGCTCTTAATTGCCCGATTCGAGAGACTCCCAGTCTGATCAAGTCGGCAAAACACTTTGTGTTGTGTTATTAATGAGGCGGTCAAAGAGTGCCCTTTCGAGTATTGACAAATAATGGCGTGATTTCATGCTCCGGGATAGGTGGCTGGATTTGGGCGCCACTTCTCTCCACCTTTGGGCATATTGTCGCAGGCTTTCATTGGACTTCTGCCCCATATTTTCTAACATAATTCTGCTAGGGATCATGTCTGTTACATGTTTGTATTGCTCGGTAAATGCTTTAGACAAATCTTTCCATGTCTTGACATTTGCCTTGCTCACCGAGTGTACCAACGTAACGCCGCCGCTCGATTAGACTATCCCGAAAACAATGGATCAGTAGCTTTTCATCTTTATGGTAAGCCGCCATTTTTCTACAATACATCGTTATGTGTGCAGAAGGACAATTTGGTTCCATCATATTTATCGAACTCGGTGTTTTGAATTTTGGCGGCAAGACAAGATCAGACACCAGACTTAGGTCACTAGCGTCATTTCCTGATTCTTCATTTGATTGTAACGCTTTAAATTTTTCTTCCATGAGGCGAAATCTTTCTTCCCACTTTTTTCTACCTCACTCCTGATCCTTTCGACCATGTTTAGGTCCGGCACTTCTTCTTCATAAAGTGCTTCAGTATCGAGGGGTTGAGTCTCAGGTGCCCCTATTTGAAAGCTGGAAGACATTCCTGCAGGGTCAATATACACCTTTCTAGCTTGGTTTGGTGCAGTTGGTTGAACCTTGAAGTGAGCCGGGGTACCTTCTGGTTCTGGAACATTTTCTCCTTCTACTCATTTTCCAAGACTTTTTGCCAAAGAATGTAGTTATGTCGGATACTATAGATGTTTGTGATCACAAGAATCTGATCACTAAGGCTTCTCTGGGCCTCTTCAAGCCTTGACTCGAGCTCTCTTTGCCCTCTTTCTAGACTGATTATTCTTTCTTCCATGAGCTTTCTTTGTAGCCGGGTAAAGTATAGGTGATGAATGATTGCAGGTTAACTACATATAATGCCACAATATTCATATTGTTAATATGGTTGCAAAAAATAAATGCATGTACAATGATGCGAATGTTATGATGCAAATGCAAGAATGCATGCGCACAAGGTATGATTCATTTGGTAATCACCCTTTTTTGAACTACTTCCACGGGAATTAAAGGGTCTTGATTACAACAAAATTCGTGTTACAAAGTAAAGATCCCTAGTACAAAAGATCTAATTATAACACAGAGTCTTATAGATAGACTCTAGCTCTATCTCCTAACTTTCCAATTGCCTTGAGCAGCTTGAGGAACCTAGGAGCTTCTTCCATTCCCGGGGCTATAAAAGGTCGGAGTGTTTCAGCCTCGACATGCTAATCATTTACATGTCCGGCGACTCATTGTATGTCCACCATTAGGTTTGCGTAGTAATGGTCTCTCGTCTGTACCATTCGAGCAAATCGCATAATCTCTTACGCGCCAATAGGTGTCCCCTCCGGCTGCAGCTTCCTCGAACACATTAATTATTTCCTTGTAATCCTCCACAATTGCTTCGAGGGACCCAATTCGTGCTTGTAACACACCTACCTCTCGTTCTCTTTCCTGCAGCTCAGCGAAGTTATTCCTGTGGCAGTACATTCAGAGTGAGTGTTCGACTTCCGCCACTTTTCCTTTTAATTCATCATTTTGACTTTGGCTTTGCTCCAACCTTTGAATAGTGTCATCGTACAGTTTCTGCATCTCTAACAGTCTATTTCGACTACTCATGGACTTTCTTTTCCATGCAGCGACACTTTCTCTCTCATGATGGATAGCTTATTTTCCTTTGCTGATTTCTTGTCTGAATCTTTCTTTCTCTTGATCAATGGCCTTCTTGGCGGACCGTTTTTCTTCCTCCATAGCCAAACGGCAGCTTTCAATCTCTTTCTCGATCGCTCTTTTGTTAATTTCTCGTTCTTCTTCCATCAAACGGATGCCGTTCATTCTTTCTCTTTCCACAGCTACGAACTGACTCCGGCCGGCCTTTTGTATTTTTGCTTGTAATAGGAGGGCATCTTTTTGATAAAGAGTATTTTTATCGCTTAAATCTGCATTCAATTTCTTCAATTGCCTAATGATCCCGTCTCGCTCATCAACTTCTAAGCTTGCCTTATAGAGTTCGCTCGCATGTTGGGTCTGTTGAATGTCCATTTTCCTTTTAACTTCTTCGAGTTCACTCCTTAAGATGTCGGCTTCGGACGGTACCACCCTTGTAAGCTCTTCGAGTGACACTGCTGGTCCTTGATCAGATTCAGGAATCACATTATTAACCCTCAAACGTCTCCAAAGGTCGTAATCTGGGGTAGTCATGTGCTCGGTATCTCCTTCCACCCTGATCCGGTAACAATGATCCCAGGCCCTCATGATGGTCTGAATTTTTCCTTTGAACTCCCATTTGAAAAGAAATTCAGTTTGGCTTAATCCGGCGGTATTGGGAATGAATCAGTAGTGATCCGAATCGCCGAGACACTAAAAGCGGGCACAAGCGATCCCTCCATGCAATCCCAACATCATCAGCCGATTGAAGTCACCACAATCAGATAGAAAATAATTAACTTTACCGAGCCATGGGACCCTCCATGCTATGTCTTCATCTTGAATGTTCCTGAAGAAACTGGTCCACATTTTTGTTTTCAAATCCTCTCGCCATTCCTTTGCTAAGTATTCTCGTAAAGGCGAAAAACCTTGGAAGGATATCCCCGACAGGACTCTTGTCGGTGTCTTCCACATGTGACTCAAATCCATACTTGTAATAGCCGTGCGCACCTCAAAACGTCCTTCTTCATGTTTCCGGCTAGCATTTAAGGAAATGAAAGTCTCGACCAAGATTGCTGGTACTGGGTTTGCTTTTCGTTTCACCCGCTCAAACAAATCCAGAATGGCTATGTCAATGTTCTCGAGTACTCTGGGAAAGATCACCAAGCCATATATTCCTAAAGCGAATAGGTCCATTTTCTTTGCCTCGTCTGGATGTGTTGATATGATGTCCCGAATACTCTCCCATGCAAAGACTGTATTATCTCCTCGGATTTGAAGGAGGCCACTAACCCAATCGTCACTCATTCCCGCAAAGGTTTTGAGTTTCGCAGTGTAATTCTGATTCCTTGGAGGCTTCGCATAGATCCAATCTTCCTGAATATTTTTCTGGTTAAGTAAAGTAGTGTATTCTTCTACCGTAGGCATCATGTCCTGCCCATTAAAGGTGAAGCAGCAAAAAGCCGGATTCCAGAACTGGACTATAGCTCGGAGTAGGGGCTGGTTAATCTGAACATATAACAGCTGTGCGATGTCGCCATAACTATTGCAGAACATGTCTTGTAGTCTCCGGTCCCATCTTTCCCAAATATTTTGAAGATCCCATAAGTCGTTTTGTTGGAGACTCACATAAGTGTATCCTGCTATTATGCGTTCGTTTGGCAAACTGTCTCCTTGGATTTTCTGATTGACCTCTGACCAATGTCTGACTGACAAATTAAGCTCTTCTTTCCTAAGACACCTTTTTTCCATGGTGAAAGACTTTCTGATCAGGCAAACCACTTGATCCAGTACCTTTATGCGATGCAAATGCAATGATGTATGAGAAAAAGAACAAAAAGCGAAAAGAAAACAAGTCAGTACCAGATAAAATTGATAAATATATAAATAAAATGACAAAATTAAACGGAATAAACACACAAAACAACCCTATTTATCCCGTCTAAAACCTAAGGTTATCCGCATGGCTCTAACAGGGTGGGTTTCTATGTTCTCTACATGCAGTGTTGGTGCTAGGAGGTACCCGAATTGTCCTTGTTGTCCCCTACTAAGGGTAGCAAGGCCCCCGATCATCACCCATTATAGGCTCCTTTTAACCGGGTTCAATTCAGGGGGACCCATTCGCTTATGCCCGTACGAAGGAACGATATCCTTACGAAAGCATAAGGTACTCGAGCCCCGAAGGTACTTGCTAGGCCCATACGGGAGAACGATATCTCCACGAAAGCATTAGCGTTTTCTCCCCACTTAAAAAGACGGGTTTATATGCCATATTTTAAATGCGTTAAAATAAACGCGCAATTATGACCGAATGTTAATTTAATAGTCACTTTAATCCGGAACTGCTAATATTAGTAAAGCGGTAATTATTTTAAAAGCTTGACTCACATTTGTTTTTTTTCGAAAAAACAAAAAATTATCCCCAGCGGAGTCGCCATCTGTAGCGATGTCCTTTTTTTTCATCGCTAAAAAGCGTGGTTTTTCGAAGGTGTTTGTGATTCTTTTGGATATAAAATATTTATTCCGTGGGATTTTTAAAAAAACGCATTTTAAAAAATGGAGTCGCCACCGGCCACTTAGGTAGGCCGGACACCATAAAACCAGAGATTCAAAAAATGTTGGGTTCGGGAGTCGGTTACGGATGGGGAAGGATTAGCACCCCCACACCGCCCAAAATTGGTACTTTAATAATTACCGCTTTATTAATATTGGATTTTCCGGGTTAAAGTGACGATTATTTTAAAATTCGGTCATAATTGCGAATTAATTTTAAGGGCCCCGTTATCCAAGAGTAAACGCCCAACCACTATCACTACGCCTGATACTGGCCCCGTTTACGCTCGGATAAAAGGACACCGCATTAACAATTTATATATCATATGCAATATTAGTGTTAAAAATATAAAACATGGCAAAATATTTAAATGCAATAAATATTGACATAACATAATACTAATCTAACATAAATGATATACTAGACTAAAACATGCATATATAC